>NEWO01000147.1:399504-424977 GCA_003013225.1 Phalaenopsis aphrodite | reverse complement strand
AGCCTGAGCTCGCTCAAGCTCGGCTCGTTTACAGCCCTAATGATGTTAACTGTGATGTATGTAAATATGACAATTTAGGTTTCAAAAGTGTAAATACATTAAAAAACTGTGTGCTATGTTTAAAAATGCCCCCATACACTTCATGCTATTACAAAGCCAAATGATTCACAAATGACTACTCCTACACTTAAACCTTACAATTTTACCTTTTTCTTAATTATCTATGTTAAAGCATGAAAGTTTAAGGGTGAGATATGTAAATAAATAAAAAGTATGTGGTACATATGCAAACTTCCCAAAATGTTTCTCTTATATTGACTTCCTATTCTTCTTAGCAGATTGCCGGGCAACTGTATCGTCCGTCCATAGAAGTGGCGAAAGGGTGCTGCAGAGAAGTGAAGGAAGGAGATCGTAGGAGCAACAGCCCACGGTATTACCTCTCCTATGTCGATGATGGTGGGAATGATTTAGATAGAATAGAAGTTGTTTCTCCTCGCGTTGTGGTTCAGATGGATACGGAGAGATCGGCGTTGTACCAGAAGACATGCCTTGATTACTGCTTTGAAAGCCCATTGCAGGTTTGTTTTTATGGCTCGTGCTGTTGATGGCTCGATTTCGAGGCGAGTTGGGGTCCGTTTTGGTCGAAAATTTTGGCTCGTAGCTTAGCTTTGTTATTTCGATCTGATCTCGATACAAAGCGCTAAGGTTTTGAATCAATTCTCGAGCGATTAACAATTTTTTGAGCTAAGTGGGTTGAATTTGTAGTCCTAACATCATTGGGGATGTTGACGGTCTGATTTCGAGCGGAGTTGGGGCCGGCTTGAAATTGGCTTGAAAAGAAATGGATCCAAAATTTTGGCTTGTAGAGCAATTCGTTTGTTTTTATCAGATCTCAATCCAAAGCTAAATTTTTGAATCCATTTTCAACCGGTTTACTGTCTTCGAGCTAAATTTATGGCCCTAATATCGCTGGGATGTTAAAGATCTGATTTCGAGCCGAGCTGGGGCCAGCTGGAAATCGGCTTGAAAAAATTTTGATCCAAATTTTTGGCTCGTAATGCAGATCGTTTTTCGACCCTATCTCGATCTAAAGCTAAATTTGAATCAATTTTCTAATGATTAATGATTTTTGAGCTAAATTCACGAAATTCAAAGTCATAACATCACTGGAGATGTTAATGATTTGATTTTGAGCCGAGTTGGGGTCGGCTTGAAACCGGGTCGAAAAAAATTCGATCCAAATTTTTTTCTTGACAACTCGTTTATGTCGATCCGTTCTCGATCTAAAACTAAAATTTTTTAATCAATTTTCAAGTGATTAACGATCTTCAAGCTAAATTTACGAATTTAACAGTCCTAACATCATTGAACATATTAAAAGATTTGACTTCGAGCCGAGTTGGGTTCGGCTTGAAATTGACTCAAAAAGAATTCGATCCAAATTCTTGGCTCTTAGCCCAGCTCGTTTATTTCGATCCCAACCAAAATTCAAATCAAATTTTGGAGGGACTGACGATCTTAGAGCTAATTTCAGCGCCTTATTTACAGTAGATTTACTGTCAATAAAGTGTAATTTTCTCCTTCACCAAGGGTTTTTTTGCCATTTTGTCTTCAGGTGGCCGGAGATTTGCGAGTTGTTTTCTACGAAAAGCTGATCGGCAGTCGCCTATTTTATGTCTGCTTTAACATGGCTTTCATTAAAGGCAGCATGATGCAGGTACGCTTAAATAACATAAAATCACAAAAAAATTTGAACATTTACATCCATACCACCCAATCACTACTTATTTACATATCTAAACCCCAAACATCAATTTCTTACATGTATGCCATCTTATCTAATGCTTGGGAAGCGGCATTCCACTTGTCAAAGTATGAATGATTTGGATGGTATAAATGTAAAAAAGTAAAGCTCAAAATTGAAATTACATTCCTTTTCATACTTCTTGCACTTATCTTTTCTTCCCAACCCAATGATTTATACTATTTGCAGTTTTCGGTTCGGGATCTGGACAAAGTTGGGCACAAGGGTAAATTCATATGCGGCCAATCCTTCAGTCTGGAGCTCTTCTTTGGTCCAGCAAATGCACTGTAAAAGTAAACAATGGATAAATTCACATCTTTTTCCCAATCAATTCATATAATTTCTTTTTCCCACTTCATTAACCTTCCTTCTGCAAAGTTTTTGTTAGCATCGGAAGCCGAGTGCAATTTTTTATTTTTTAGAAATTTATTTTTTTGAAAGAAATTTATTTTTCAGGATTCGACAGAATTAGTTATTTGGTGTAATCATTAATATGTATTTTTTGTTTCATTATCAATCTTTTCGTTTGGAAAAAATACTCCAAAGGCTATTATACGAGTCTCCAACCACCCTCATTTGTCTAACTCACTACAGACAAACTTGCCAAATGAAGATTTAAATCCGTGATCTGAGAGGACTTATGATCTTCAAAGAACTACTCTACCAACAGACCGCGACTAGCAACACAAGTGGATTGATCTGTCCTTCGTATACACATCAAAACATTAAAGTGTACGTTATGTTGTGTCATTACTGTTTGTTTGGGGGTATGAATATTATTATGTATTTACATGTCTAACATTTAAACTCTATTTTATTTTTTGTGTTTATACCATTCAAATCTTTTATATCACATAAAAATGTAATATTTTAATTTTGTAGAAAGTGAGACCTTTTCACACAAGATGATATTTATGTAAAAATTGATATTTACGTGTTAGATATTTAAATACAAATTTTTTTGCAAGAAATATCTATAATTTATTCTTATATAATAAAGCACAAATATAAAACTAAGTAGCTCATGACTTTAAGGCTTCACAATTAAAGTTGATCAAGTGATATAAATTATGATATTATGTAAACATTATAAATAAAAATAAAATAAAATATTTAAAATTATATTTTTTTTTCTTTAATAATTTTATTCTAGTTAAAAAAAAAGATATTTACGTACAATACACTAAAAATTACAAATTGTAAAACAAAGATATCGAAAATGATAATTTGTAAATACCAATTTTTCTTGATGCTATATTGTAATTATACCATTGATAAGACTAAGAACATTCATAGGTTATTCATAGGTTATTGGAGAGATATTTGAGTACTTTAGAAGTATGTAGAGTTGTGAACATATTAGATTATTCGGAGGGTACATATAATTTATATGCATCTAAGTTACAGAAATAATTAATAGGAGTATAATTTAAATGTAATTTATATGTATCCTCTTAATAAATTAATATGCAGCCAATTGACTGCAGAAATAATAATCCTCCATATTCTTATACCCGAAGCTAGCCTTTGCCCTGAAACTCTCTATCGTCTCCGTTGTTTCCCCGATCTTGATTCTTGCTGCAATGTCGGCGGCGAAGCCGCAGCGATCCCGTGCAGAGGTCGAGGACATCATCCTCCGCAAGATCTTCCTCATCTCCCTGTCCGGAGCCACCCCCAACGACCCTAAGATCGCCTACCTCGGCATGACGGCGGCGGAGATCCTCAGCGAAGGACAGCCACTCCTCCTTTCACGGGATTGCATGGAACGCGTGCTCATCGATCGGCTGTCCGGCGATTTCCCCTCCGTCGATCCTCCTTTCTCTTATCTTGTCGGCTGCTTTCGCCGCGCGTCAGAGGAGATCCGTAAGGTCGGGTCCATGAAGGATCCCTCCGTTCGATCAGAGATCGAGTCGGCTGTCAAGCAAGCAAAGAGATTAGTTGTATCCTACTTCTGTATTCATATCGGAAACCCGGATATGTTCGCAGCCGGGAAGCCATCGGCAGCTGGGAAGACCGCTGCATCCCAACTGCTTGATTTGATATTTTCGGAGGTGGCTTCTCCTATGGATGGCGTCAATAGTTTGGGATCAGGGATCAGCTGTCCTTCGGGGTTTCTGGATGAGTTATTCGGTGAATGGGATTCTGAGAGCTTGGAGCCAGTCATGAACGAGGTGTATGAGATGCTAAGGGCGAGCGTGGAGGGAGTATCGGCGCTTGGTAACTTCCAGCAGCCATTGAGAGCCTTGCAGCTTCTTGTGAGGTATCCCAATTGTGCAAAGGCTCTGGTGAATCATCCGAATTGGATAACAAAAGCGCCATTTGACTTTATGGAAAATGGAAGGATTATGGAGTTAACGAGCATACTAGGTGGTTTCCTTCATGTCAGTGCATTGCCTGATTACAAAGATTTTAAAAGTACACCGGATGTTGGGTTAGTGATTATTTACCTGCTATGCTTACCGATTGCCATTTTCTTTTTGTAAGCTTGCAACTGTGAATGAGGTTCTTACAGTTCCAGTTTTTGGTATCGGCAAAGTAATCAAACTATATGTTTAAAAACTTGTGGTTAAGCTACTCAGTTTTGCATCACGGGTGTCTTAGGGATCATACAATCGTTTCTACTATTTATTGATCTTTATATTAATTCATGCTCCCTTACCTTGTTTTTAGCCATTCATGTCTTTATTTATGCCCTCATGTTTATCCATTCCATTTTCAAGTTAATATGAATTGAATTCAATCAATTACATTGGATGGAATATACTAATTTACTTTAGCTCGTGTATCTGTCATCTATCAAGCACAATGTTGCTAATTATAAAAATAGTTTTCACTCTGACTTTTGTTTAATTGCTTGGTGTTTCTCACCTTTACTTCGAACCATAATCTGACGTTCATTTAGGTGAAAAAAACAGCTTTGTACCACATAAATTTTTAAAAAAATACCAAGAAAGGAGTTTTCCAAACAAAATTGTGGTTACAGTCTGGAAAGAGAAGCTGTCAAAAAACTTTCCCAAATAGACCCTCAGTTTGACATGATGGATAAAAGTATTCATCTAGCCAACCCCACTTAGTGGGATAGAGGCTTGTGGTTGTTTGTTGTTACTGTTTTGCTTTATAAGATAAATAGTTCATGCAAAACATAATAATTGTATAAAACTTCACAAAATCATTTTTTGATTTTGCGCACGTGAGGGTTTGTAATTTTGAAGAATCATTTCTTGCTCATTTGCTATTTAATTTTTCATAACCATATTGCCTAATTTTTGCTAAGTATACCAACTATATTTAAGGATTAGGTTAATTTCAAATTACTTCACACATAAATTTGTTTTGGACATATGAATACTTGTTTGCGGGTTCCATTATCTTTTCGCATCACAGTGAATCAACATTTATGCTTTATTTCATGCGTATCTTAACTAGTTGGTAAAATTTCTTATTTTGTTTGATAGTTTGAAAGTATTGTTTTCACTTGAATTATGTTTGTTCAATTGTGTCATGTAAATAGAAATGTACTTTAGATCATTATCCAGATCTATTGATTAACTTTTAATCTTTGGAATAAAGTCTCTATTTGACTTGAGATCTTTATTTGTACTGACAGGCAGCAATGCTTCTCTGAATCATCAACTCGCCGGCCAGCTGATTTACTATCATCCTTTGCGACAATTAGAACTGTTATGAATATTCTTTATGACGGCCTAGGAGAAGTTTTCCTCACCCTTCTGAAAAATGTTGATTCACGAGATAAAGTTCTTGATTATATTGCTGCCATGATTATGAAAAATGCAGCTAGGTCTCGCATGCAGGTAACTTAACCAAGATATGATTGCCATTCAGATCCATTGGAGAAACTTAGCAAAGATATTATTGTCGTTTAGATCCATTGGAGGAACTATATCATTCTTTCTAACCCAAACACTTCCTATTTTAATTTCACATATTTTACTTTATCTTGACACAGGTTGACCCCTTGTTTTGTTCCAGTACTGGTTTATTTGTCAATCTTAGTGCAGTCATGCTTCGACTTTCTGAACCTTTTTTGGATGTAAATGCATCAAAGAGAAATAAAATTGATCCGAAATATGTATTCTTCAATAAACGTATAGATTTGAGGTATTCGTCTCGTGAATTTATACCATATTATATGTTCAGTTAATATTTTTTATCCTTTTTAATAATTAGTATCAAACTTTACGCTAGACAACTGACAGCTATACATGCATCATCTGAAGAGGTTGTTTCATTTATGGAAAATCTCAAGAATATGGAAAAGGAAGAAAGCGGGGAGAATCGTGTATTGCAATCCTATGAGGCGACAACCTCTGGCAATACTGGAAGCTATACCTCTCAAAGCACCAAAGTGACGAAGAGTTCCACTGGACAGGATAAATACTCATTTATTTGTGAGTGTTTCTTTATGACAGCAAGAGTTCTTAATTTGGGATTGATGAAAGCATTATCTGACTTCAAACATATTGTTCAGGTATTCTCTTTTTATTACTCATCATTTCATTTTGATGCTATAATACTTTGAATTTATCTTGACTCATAAGAAATGTAGTAAACAAAAGCTACCCAAACTCAACCTTCTGGATTTCTTACATTTCATAGAAGTTTTTAAAAGCAGACATCAAGATTTTTAAAAAAATAAGTATCCTTAATCCTTTTGATATTTTATTCTTTAATTATTATTTATTTATCCAATTTGAAATATTTGACAGCTGGATTGAGAGCTTATTTCAATATTTATTGTACTATTTGTTAATAGTTTCATTAGAGGTTATACAAAAATATATGAGAAAAGGACTAAAATGATTCCTCAATTATTTGTTAGGGGGTCATTTTAATCCTAAACTATATGAAAGTCTAATTTAATCCTCAAACCATTAAAATAGGAGGCAAGATGTTCTTGCTCTTAAAATTAGTAGAAAGTGAACTTAAAGTTTATAGAAGATGCTAAAAATGAGGGTAGTTAGGTATTTATGTTTTAAAATTTTTAAAAAGTTGTATAAAATGACATTTTTTTTAAAGTTTAAGATATTTATATGAAATTTATCAATATTAAATGTTAAAATTTATAAATCTAATATGTTCTAATTTCATGATCGAGCATCTAAAAATGAAGAGATATTTGACATGTTATTGATAGATTATATCCTACAAGATAAAAATTGTAGGATATTTTGTTAAAAATTTCAAGATGCTTTAATTTTGTCAAATATCCTATTTTTTAACACTATTTGTTAACTTAATTATTTGTTAGTTTTATTGTGAGACCAATTTGGCCTAGAGCCGGGGGCTAAATTTCACATTTAATATAATTAGGAACTAAAATGCCATCACAAATAATCATGGGATGATTTTGGTTTTTTCCTTTGGTTGATCTTTTATAATTTTTTTTAGAATTTGGGATGTTGGAGCTTTTGTTGTAAGCTTGTAACGTCTTTTTACTTTATAAAATAATTGCAGGAGCTGGCAAGGTTTGAAGAGGATCTTGCTACATTAAGAGCAATGAGAGAACAGGGAGCTAGCCCACAACTTGAGAATGATATAAGTCGCTTGGAGAAAGCAGTTGAGATGTTATCGCAGGAAAAATTCTGTTATGAAGCCCAAATATTGCGGGTAAGTTGGATTTATAATATGTTCTCTTAAAGTATTTTCAGATCAATTCTTAATACATGTTGCAAAAATCATTGTTAATTCATTGAATTCAGCTTCTTATTATTCATCTTAAGCTTATTTATATAGTTTCTAGTCCTAGTTACTAGTAATGGTTTTGCTTATCTCCTTTTTAGTCTTGTATATCTTTGTTTTTATGTATGTTTTTGAGACAATGACCATAACTTATGTATTTGGCTCTTCATGAAATGGATAATATCTAGTGGGGAATTGTCAGTTCATACACTTTAAAAAATGCTAATCTTCTGTGTTAAGACAAGCATATTGATAAACTAATTTTTATTTTGCAATTTTCTATTTTGTCGTTTTTTATTTTATTTTATTGTATGTTTATTTGTATAGCACATGCTTATGATGCTGTTGCCTTTAAGAACCAGGTGTGTTCTTTATTATTATGATTTCACTAGCTTGGATCACATCTTGTTTCGTTTGGCTTAATTGATTTGTTTGTCTTTTGTGTTCGTTTTATTTTCTAATGGATAAGTTTCATATGGACTTCATTTGTATTGCTTTATTTCTGGTAACCTCTCTAGTGTTGCATGATCTTGTACCATTTATTCAATCCTCTTTATTCCTGGTATTATCTCTAGTGTGTGTGTGCGCTGGCGTGTTTGTGTGAGTTAAAATGTTCACCGTCTACTTTTTTGTAAGATCTAATGATGAAATTTCCTTCTTTTTTTTTTTTGGGAAAGGGTGCATTTCTGCATAACTATATTAAAAGAAGTGTATTTATAAGAATATTTGCATTTAAAATAAAGATTATCATTTTCAAATTTTCTGTTCTTTAACTGAAACACGTTTCTAATGATTGTGCAGTGAGATTTTTGTATGGTTGTTTTATTTAATTTTCCAATATTTTCCTAAATCTATATGTCACTTTTGAACTTTATACACACATTTACTTTGGAGCTTCTCCTCAATTATCTAGTGGAACACTATGCTTTACCTATTAGTTCTTTTTTTGAAGGATGGGGCTCTACTTCAGCAAGCACTATCTTTCAATAGGTTGGTCGTCATATGGTTGGTCAGTCTTGTGGGTGGCTTCAAAATGCCTCTGCCAAGAGAGTGCCCAATGGAATTTGCATGCTTGCCAGAACATTTCATTGAAGATGCTATGGATTTGCTTGTCTTAACGTCCAAAATTCCAAGAGCCCTTGATGGATTTTTGCTGGTATGCTTTGGTTTCATTATAACGGCACAAAATTTTTATAAATGTCTATTTTTTTTTAACAATTGTGGCATTCTTCTTCCAGGATGACTTTTTAAATTTTATAATCATGTTCATGGCAAGTCCAACTTATGTAAAGAATCCATATCTGAGAGCAAAGATGGTTGAAGTGTTGAATTGTTGGATGCCACAAAGAAGGTATATCACTCTATCCTGAATTGATTGAGTGCAAAATTGCTGCTTTCTTTTATTGACTTTGTCTACCATGTTGAGCAGTCTGTGAATACTTTTATTTTTTTCATCCAGTGGTGTATCTGCTACAGCTTCGCTTTTTGAAGGACACCCATTATCTCTTGATTATCTAGTACGGAATCTCTTAAATGTTTATGTAGATATTGAGTTTACTGGTTCTCATACTCAGGTAGTATTACACTCAATGTTGTTTTGTATGCTTTATATCTAGCATGTACTCAGTTTTTCTTCCCAGCATTTTACGCTTTCAAAAATATACATACATGATACCCAATTCTCATGTATTTACATTTTCAATCCTAAACTTTTATATATGCATACGTAGCCTCTTGGTGCTTTTATTTTATGCTTGAAAATGTGTATATCTTTTTTAAAAAGTAGTAATCATGCTACTTTTTATGTGATATTAAAAATTTGAGTGCTATTTGTGTAAATATGAAAGTATACGTGTGAAATATGTAAATACATAAGAATTCAGTGCTATGCATGTAAATGCCCCTTTTTTTAATGGTTTGATTGCAATCTTATGCAGTTCTTTGATAAATTTACAATTCGCCATAACATTGCTGAGCTTTTAGAGTATTTATGGAATGTCCCAAGCCATCGAAATGCTTGGATGAAGGTGAGTAGTCTTCACGGGTCCGCCGTCTGTATTTCATTATCTTGAGTTCTAATTGGTCCATTTTATGTGATGGAGCTCTTGTCCATTGTATTTGTTTATTGGCACAGATAGCTAAAGAAGAAGAGAAGGGTGTCTACTTGAATTTTTTGAACTTCCTTATCAATGATAGTATTTATCTTCTAGATGAGAGTTTAAACAAAATACTAGAACTTAAAGAAATAGAAGCAGAGATGTCCAATTCTGTTGAATGGGAAAGGAGACCAGCCCAAGAAAGGGAAGAGAGGATGCGTCAATTCCATTCTCGAGAAAATGTGAGTCATATGTTTAATTATTAAAGGTTTCTAAGCTTATTTTATATAAATTTTGTTAGGGTAATTTTGTAACCGAGGCTACATTCTGATTTGGCATTGCTGGCACTTCCAGATTGTTCGTTTTGACATGAAGCTGGCAAATGAAGATGTGGGTATGCTTGTATTCACATCCGAACAAATTCCATCTCCCTTTCTTCTTCCAGAAATGGTAATTTTTTCTTGGGGCATTTACATACATAGCACACAATTCTTATGCATTTACATTTATCACGCCTAAACTTTCGTATGTACACACAAGGCACTCAAAGCTTTAATATCACATCAAAAATAGCACTATTACCACTTTTTAAAAGCGAAATTCACATTTTCATGCATAATTTAAAGCATCGAAATATGTGTTCTAGGTGTGAGATATGTAAATACATAAGAATTGTGTTCTAGGTATTTAAATTTCCCTTTTCTCTTTGGAGGGTTCTTTGGACAACTTGGATCCAGAGAATGTTCAACTAACCTAGCAAATAAATTCATTTATTTGATATCAATAGTTAATAATTTTAATACAGATCATCAATCCATATTTATAGATAGTGTTGCAAAGATAAGATGAAATATTTGGAATTCAAATTTAATTCTATTTGAAATTTTATCAAATTATAGAAAAAAATTCAAATTCAAACTTAATATATCCAAAATGATAATTCGACCAAATAAAATAAGTTTGACTGAAAATATAAGAAAGTTAGCAGAAATCAAAGATGATTCCAAAAGGCTTGAAATTATTTCTTTTGATTTCCTTTTGTAGCCTCGTTCGAGCCTTTTTTAGTTGCTTTATCAAAAACTTGTCTTCTTTGGGCTAAATTGTTGTGCATAAAACCAATACAGACATATGATGAACATTTTAATGTTTTTTAAATAATGGGTTTTGTATTTCCTGTCACTAAAGCAAAATACATGCAACAATTCATTTTTATTATTTGTATTTCATGTTCCATGTATTGTTTTTGCCTTATTATTTGTTTGAGACTTGAAAATATCTCAATTTTTTTTTATTAAATGAAAAGAAGTAATTGCAGGTGGAAAGGGTGGCTAGCATGCTAAATTACTTTTTGTTACAACTTGTTGGACCTCAAAGGAAATCTCTTATTGTAAAAGATCCAGAAAAATATGAGTTCAGGCCAAAGCAGCTGCTAAAGCAAGTTAGTATCTTGAGAATCTTTATTAGAGAATTTATCTTTTTATCTTCATCATACTTCATTCGGTTCCAACAGTTTTTTTTTTTGACATGAGTTTCATTTTTGTTGCCTCAAATGATTATACAATATTCTTCTCAAGATTGTTGAGATTTATGTCCATATTGCAAGAGGAGACCGCGAAAACGTGTTTCCAGCCGCAGTATCGAAGGATGGGCGATCATACAACGAACATGTATGTATCTTTGGGACGAACATATGTCTAGCTTCTTATAGAGTAGTGTCAAAAATTGACCCGACATGTCGACTCGAGTAATATTCGGGTCGGATTTGGGTTACGAGTTCTAACCCATTTAATTTTTAGGGTCGGTTTCGTTTGACCTGCCGGCTTGGAGTTGGCTTGAGAGCGGAGATTGATCTGCTAACCCAAATCGACCATTTTTTTTTACCCAAATAGCTAATATGCTTTAATTTTAAATGGGCTATACATGTCGGGTATCAGTCGGAGTTGATGGCTGGTTGGGTTCGGGCTGAACTTTCTGGCTTGTTTAATATTTAGGTCGGGTTTGGGTAATGTAGTTTTGGGTCAAATCAATTTTGATTCAAATCCAAACCCGATCCTTGAACCCAGTTTGTCACATTTATTATATACTGAGTAGATACGATCATAATCTGAAATTTGTTTTTTGGTTCAAGCTTTTCATTACCGCAGTTAATATTTTGTGGAAAATCGGGGAAGACAGCAAAGTTATAAAGGAATTTGTTCATCTTGGTGAGAAAGCCAGAGCCGCAGCTTCTGAAGCAATGGATGTCGAGGCCGCCCTTGGTGACATACCAGAAGAATTCGTTGACCCTATTCAGGTAGCACTTTTATTTTATCCACAAACATTGTTCAAACTATGGATATAAAGCCGTATAGGATTGCTAATCTATTTGTGGTTGGTTTTTTCTCCTGTTTGTTGGATGAAATGTTGAAAAATAAGATCCATGCTTATGTGGTCTCCTTTTTGCAGTACACCCTGATGAAGGACCCTGTAATTCTACCATCATCAAAGGTTACAGTTGATCGAACTGTAATCCAAAGACACCTGCTTAGCGATAGCGTAAATATTCTGTATCCTTAAAGCTTCAGTTGTGCATTATATCATGTGAAATTTACAATTCTTATGTATTCACGTATCTCTCACCTATGCTTTTCATATTTACATGCATATCTTTTTGGCACCTATGCATGAAAATGTTTATTTCATTTTTAAAAACCAATAAATATGTAAGATTTGATGGATATGTGTATAAATATGAAAGTTTAGGCGTGAGATATGCAGACGCATTGGATTTGTGTGGTATGTATATAAATACCCCTTAGATTATCATGATGATCTAACATGCAACAAGATTTCTCCCCATATTGTCGCAGACCGATCCATTTAACCGGTCACATTTGACTCAAGAGATGTTGGTGCCCAATGTGGAGCTCAAGGCAAGAATAGAAGAGTTCATCAAATTCCAAGGTTCTAGGAATCAAAATTGACAAAATTCCACTTGAGGTACCATATAAACTTATCTCTCTCTCTCTGCGATGGTATTGATGGTTTTTTGTCCGGTAGTTAGGGGTGCAAACGAGCCAAGCTTGAGCGAGCCCAATTCGTGTTGAACTCATTTGAAATGACTCATGATTAAAATGCTTGTGTTTGTCTTGACTCCAATTATTATGTTCATTTCAACTCATGTCCAGCTTTAAATCAGCAATATAATAATAATATTTATTTAATTATTTAATGAATCAACTTTACATGAGTCAAATATGATAAAACAAAATTGCAAGTTCAGCTCTGTTGCTTACCGAGCGAATCGAACACAACTTGTTCGCAACGATGATATTCTTTCGACAGCCCTACTTAGTTGTATGGATGTTTTTGTCAAAGTTTTATGTAGGATGAATTTCTTTTGTTGAATCATCTTAATAGGGGCCTGGTCACGACTCATCAAACACAGCAGGGTGTTTCACTTTCATCACAAGGTTACGAAGGTTTGTGATTGATAGTGCAGAGGTTCTCAACATAGGGGAATCTGCTGTTCTTTAATACTTATGATGATAATGATGCATGAAATATATATTTTGTATGATCATGTCATGATTTATTTCGACTAGTTGATCCGAGATTTATTCGTAGTTCCGATGTTCAATGTATATTGGTAAGCAAGATAACAGTGAATTGCTATCTCTCTGTTAATTTTGTATAATTAAGTTGTTAGATAGGCTCTGGAAACTGCATTCATTTTCATGAGATATAAACTAAACGTGAAATGTAGTGAGAATAAATTTCTCAGTGCTTTGATCATAAGTAAATTGGGGGCATTTGCATAAATACCACCCAGTTCTTATGTATTTATATATTTAACACCTAAGGTAACAAATATTAATATTTTAAATTTTGAAAGATAATATGTATCATGTATTAAAAAAAAATGATTTTGCATCAATCTTTTGAGCAATAAAAATGCAAAAAAAAAAAAAAACTACGTACATATCATACTATTCTTTTAAATTTATATATCTAACACCTAACTATAAAATTATATCATATTCAAATGTTTAACATTCATAGAAAATATAAAATTTAGGATATAAAAAAGAAAAGCTATCAATATTTTCTTCTTGGGGGCATTCTGAAACAGATTTATGAGACTTCAACACCATGGCGGTCATTGCATTTTATGACAAATTTAAAGAGAAAAATGACTGATTTGACTAAATGTAAAAGGAAATGCAATGTTTTTCAAAATCTAAGCGTATGGTTGAATGAAAATGAAATATAGAAATTACTTGATTTCTAAATAAACTACAAACCCCGCTGCCATTGACATTATCACGGCCACTAAACCTCTAATCTCCATAGCTACTCGCCTGTCGACCCGCTCGCCGCTAAGCCTGACGAACAGGAGAGAGAGTCGCCTTAAATGATTTGGTCACATGAAACGTAGACCATTTGATGATCTGGTTATGAGGGTAAAAAAAAAAAAAATGATCCCCCGCTGACAATTAAGCTGTGTCAGTCTCTCACTGAGGGAGGAACTTTGCCAAACAGTCTCCCAAATTTCTTTTCACATACTCGTGAACTATGGCCATTGAACTCTCACGATGACGCAGATAGAATTCTGCAAGAAGGATTCGTCTTTCTTCAGTAGTCAGATCACCGTGATGGCCCTGCAACATGTTCTCAAATTTCAAAACATTTATTAAAGGGGCATTTACATATATACACCATCCAATTCTTCTATATTTACATATTCAGACACCAAAACTTTTCTTTTTTTTACGATAAAAACCTGAAAATTGAATGAAGTGGTTACCATATGAGAGAATCTATGATGCACTGCATGGTGAAGGAGAATGCCAGCAGCAACAGAGACATTGAAAGAGTCCACCATGCCTATCATAGGAATACTACAGCGCATATCAGCCAGCTGCAGAGCTTCTTCGCTTATTCCCCTACAAAAGTAGCATCAGCGCAACCAGGTATGAAGGGCAAAACAAAGAGCAACAATTCTTCAAATAACTCATAAGCTCTGTTCATTTAATCAAATGTTACACATTGCCAACCCCTACATCTCTTTCCTTTATAACAATTGTATGATATTTTACCCTCTCCCATGAAATGGATTGCCATAAATTTTCTAAATTTTGATTCATTTCCTTTCAAGGTCGGTACCTAAATTTCAATTTTCATCTCGAGGCCAGTGCCTAAATTCTGATTCATTTCCTTTCAAGTTATGTATTTAAATTTCGATTATCATTCTGAGGTTGGTACATAAATTTCAATTCTCATCTCGGGATCAATACCTAAATTCTAACTCCCTTTTTGTCACCTCTTAGGTTGGATTTGAGTCCCTATGCTTTCCTTCCTAATGTGACATTCTCAACACTTTGAGATTGATATGAGACCCCCTTAAATGGAGTAAGGAATCTGAGCACTTTGAGATTGGTATGAGACTCCCTTAAATGGAGTAAGGCATACACATTGCCAACCGCTACATCTCTTCTCCTTTTATAACAATTGTAAGATGTTTTACCCTCTCCCATGAAATAGATTGCCATAAATTTCCATATTTGTATAATTATTTGAACTTCCAGTCTAGCCTGGCTGATTCTAAATAAGTTATTTATGTGTGGCATGATCAACATTTAATGTTCAGTATTACGCGCCCAATCGATCGGCCATGCTGCTTGATTCTACTTAAATGTGTATATGTATGTATGCATGTGTGTGCGTGTGCGCGCTCTTGTTTGTAATATTTGATGGGGGCAATACAATCAAACAAACTTATATTGAGCAAAAAAGTTTATTCAAAAAGCAGAGCATATTGTATTAAATATACTTACAAATGTTCATTCCCAACGACAACAGCAGTTGGAATTGACCAATCTAAATCGTAAATAGAAACCTATACAGAAGGGTTAGAAAAAGTATCAATTCCAGGAAAAAATTGATTTTTTTTTTCTTCTAGTAATAAAGATCTCCATGTTGAGTTAATGATAACTACAAATGGCACACCTTTCATAAATAGTAAGGACATGTTTAAGTTTGAATTGCAGTAATTGAAGTTCAAGGAAGTTGACCATCAAGCTGAAATATAATTAATATAACTTTGACTTAGCTAATCAAGTCAGTAAAGTGAGTAGGAATAACATCTAGACAGTTTTCTACTGAACAATAAAAACTAAGATTTTTGTATCATATATGCACACCGAGCCTCGTTCCAACTATTTAGTTTTAGATTTATAGCAGCATCTCAAATTTTCTTTCTTATCAAAACTGAAGGTAGATATTATCATGAAGAAGTCTTGTCATATTTACATGGATAAATTTATCTTAATCTCGAAAGCACTCGCCATCCTATGTACTGTTAAAAATCATAGATTCATTTGATTGATCTTCATTCTGATACTAGTCTAGTTCATCTCAAGTTAGAAAAGTGAGAGTTTGTAATAACCAGTTCGATTCAAACCAAAAATAAAAAATGTGTTTTCTAGATCATAAGCACATAAAAAAACCTCAATACAACTATTTGGCTTTGGATTTAAAATATCATCCGGTAGCTTATGCCATCACTAAAACTTTACATAACAATAGATGAATAATTAATTGTCTTTTTGCTTCAACATAAACAAAATTGCAGATGCCAAGTTTCAATATTTTTGGAACTAAATCATCTCTCGAGTTTCTAACGCTCAAGGGTCAGATGGAGTCCACATCAGAGAAAACTTATTAAGATAGAAAAATTCAAAAAACGGTAGCTCACTTCACAAAATGAAATCCTAAAACAGGAAAAAATATTACCTCAGGAGTACTGATGCATCAGTACTCCAATGAGGAGGTGCCACATGGCATTTTAGTGAGACCATTGCATACGTGGCACCTCCTCATTGGAGTACTGATGCATCAGTACTCCTGAGGTAATATTTTTTCCTAAAACAGAGGTCACATAACCTCACTTAAAAATGGTTACACAAATAACTCCTCAAACTTGTAATAGCTTTTGTATGTATAAGGAGACCTTCAATAAAGTTCATAGTGTTTTTTTTTTTTTTTAAGTTCATAGTGAGTTTACTGCCTCTTGGATATGTTTTTGTGCACATATTCTTTTCTCTTCTTAAATTGTAAAGCTTCTACACAACAGTTTTTTCTTTTTTTAGTTGAAATGTTAGATTAAATCAATCAAATTCAAAAGTGAATATAAATGGACCTGGTTTTCTTTTGGTTGAATTTCAAACGGTTTTATACTGTATGCATAGACATGAATATGAAGAAACAACTTTCAGACTACTAAATGATCAAAAAATAAGAAATGCTACGATAATTTATGGCTGAATGTATTCAATACAAACGAGGATGCTTGTAAAACTAAGCATAAAATCAAACAGGCTTGCAATGCAAATACACAGACGCAAAACAATTTTGAGAAATGGTCACCGTATCATCTCCCAAATGGGTGGAAGCAATGCGGTAGCCACGCAGTCTCAAAGCCTGGAAGCACTCTTTTGGTGATTTCCAGAGTTCTATGTCCAACCACTTCTCAGCGCCCATGCTGACATGACGATTATCTCTATACCTGTCGAGAAGCACACCACTGTAAATGAAAAAGAAAACTCGGTAACATTTGAGCCTGCTAAGAACAGGATAACAATTTTGCTAAGAAGAATTAGTCTAGTTATCCAAAAGTGCAAGCCAATCATGCGATCAAGATTAGAATAAGGCATCAAATCCACACAAAAAAACGTTCAATAGCAGAGAAGCAGCAGGACTTTGTTCTCTTTCACCTCAGTTACGGCTGCACCTTTTCCTGTTGTCACTAGAAATGACATGAACCGACTGAATCCCGAGCGCATCCGCCGACCTAAACGCTGCAGACACGTTCCCGAAATCAGTAAGCCCTTCCACCACCAGACTCACCGAATAGCTACGATTATCGACCACTCTCTGCATTCTCTCCTTCCTCGCATCCAAGATGTACGGTTCTAACACTTCAATGACCTCCCGGCTAGTCAGAGACGCGGATCCAACCCTGCAGAGGTCCAGGTAAGGGAAACATTGCCCACGGGTTCCCTCGTATTCCGATCTTCGCTCCATCTTCATCAGCCCTCGTCTCCTCTCTCCCCGCGTGAGGATTTCCTCGACGGTGTCTTCTGAAGATTCATCGCCGACAGCGGGGGCCGGGCTGGGGGCGGCGGCGGTGGCTTGGGAGAAATAGGACGGCGCTGGAGTCTTGCCCCAGCAGAGATTTGACCCTAGAAAGGGATAGGGGAAAGACCTGAATCTCTTCGTCCTCCTAATACTCCGCACAGCAGAGGGGATGAGAGAAACGGCTAGGGTTTTAGCTTCGCTCATCCCGGAGATGGCTAATCGACTGATGGGAACGAAACTGAAAAACTTATATATTAGGAAAAAAATATTACCTTCACATGTTCAAATAGATCAACTATGAGGTGTTATGTTGCCCCAAATATATATGAAGATGTGATGCCCGACAGTTGACCGTCTAGACATTACGATGTCAAATTAGAACTTAAAATACTCTCATATAATAATAGATTCATGTCCATAAAGAAATTTAAGTTATAACATTTCGTGCATATATTTATCACAATAAAATGTCATAATTTTAAATATCAAACTTTGAAGCTCGACTCGGGAGAACGGGACTATTGCATGCATCAGAGTTAAAAGGACATAAATAAGTGGAGTCAAGCTCTCGAGCCACGCTCGCCTGCCAAATTAGAAACTGGAGCTCGAGTTGAGCTTGAATGGCAAGCTTGAGATCAGCTCAATGATACATAAGAGGATGTTAGATGTTAGCTCGTCTAACAAATTGTGAGCTCGAACTCTGCTCGTAATAGTAGGCAACTCGCGAGCTCCAACTAAAAACTGAATTTGATGACATCTCTTTTTTTTTTTCTAGTTTTATTTTATACTAGAGACATTTACATACATAACACAATGTTCCTCCATATATACAGATCTATCTTCTAAACTTTCATATTTACACGCATAGTATCGCTGATTATTCATATTTGTAAAACATATTTTCAAAATAATGCTAGTACTAAAAAAACAAATGATATTTTTCATGCATACATTTTTACATATTACATTTATACCACATAAATCTTTCATATCATATAAAAAAATAATATTATTAACTTAAAAAAAACAAAAATACATAATTACATATGTAAGATGAGATCAAAATATTTATGAAAAAAATAAAAAGCTTAAATGATTAAAAAAAAAACAGATACATTTTATGTGCACACCACAATTATTATGTATTTACATATCAAACCACTTTAATATTGATATATCCTTAAAACTCAAACCTTTCACATCACATTAAAACAACCACTCACCAACATGTTGGAAGTTTATTACACATTTTCATTCATATGTTTATAATACCACAATTATAAATGCAAAATTTTAGATGTTACATACATAAATACATGACAATTGTCTGGTATGCATGTAAATTTTAAATTTAAACAGTCATATAGCAAAGAACTTTACAGAAAATAAGCAGAAAATGAGCAAAAACATTGAGGAAAACATAATTTGGAATGAGCTAAAGGTCTAATTTGTAAAACATAATCCTAAAACTGTAAAAGTTTTCCTGAAAAGAAAAAAAAAAAAGGAAAAAAGTTTAAAGCCTAATAAGAACTACTCTCATCATCGTCGTCGTCATCATCATCATTAGCCTTATCCCAATTATTTGGGAACCCCTTTACAAGAAGCTACAAAGTGGCCTAAAGCAACATCTATTTGTTGCAGAGTGCCGGGACTGAAGGGTTAGAGGCAGTGTTACAGAGTGATAGAATCAGTACAATGGAGATTGAATCAAGAGGGCGGAATTACAACAAATCAAAATATACACAAGCAAAGCGCAAAATATGTCCACCGTCTGATGGTCGATCCGAACGGATATCGCAGCCTCCCTCATTTTGGAATGGCAAAAAGGGGATTCATCGTTTTTTTCTATCGATGATCGATAATTCGGCCGAATAGATCTTCACGAGTAATCTAATGTCCCCTGTAAGATAAACATATTATATGCATTACAAATAATGAAGCAAGATAAATTTAAGGGGCAGTTTACATACACAGCAACCAACTCTTATGTATTAACATGTCATACATAAACTTTTATAATTACACACATCCCACCTAAATTTAAAGGTGAATACATACCAAACAATTCCTACATATTTACACATTCTAACATCCTAAACTTTAATATTTACTTATTTAATACTAAAAAAATTGACAGAGCAAAAAAAAAACAAGTACAAACATTAATTTTCTAAAGTGAAACACACATTTTCTTGCATGTTTTAATGTGACTATGACATTGAAGTATTATGTAAAATGAAATTTAGATGTTACATATGTAAATAGATAAGAATTGTGTGGGTTGTGTGTAAACCCCCCAAATTTTAAAGAATAAAATGAGTGTTTCTATACATATGGTATGTATTTATGTATGCATATATGTCGAAAAGTAATGTTCATCTCTTTTAAGTAAAGCTTAAGATGTTTTTTTCTATAAGAAGAATATTGTTTCAATACTTCATTTAATGCTTGTAAAATATCACATTTCTCCTTGTAACCCATCATAAAATTCAAATCAAAACACAAAGGATATCGTATCTAGTGCTACCTCGGTGGTATTTGTGGCGACGACGGTTGGTCTGGAGATGATCGCGGAGAGCCTCCTCGATTCGTACTATGCCTTGGATCATGTACTCTTTTCATCGAATTTCCTTCATTGGACCTCGATCCTTCAGTATTCGGTAGAGCCACGGGTCCGAATGATCCAAACTCGAGCGAATCTGCAGGCTGTCCAAAGCTAACGCCCTGTTCATATGGATACAGCATCACGACGCCATTGGAACTGCCGCTTGGTACAGGATAAACACCATATGGCAAGTTTGCGGAATCATTCGGTGAGTTCGATGGTCTAAACGAAATATTATGCGCTTGATGAGGAGTAAAGTGCTCGTGCCTATATGAATCCCATTGTCGGTTATCTGATGTGGCCGATCGATCAGATCTGAAGTTTGATCTCTCGTTCTGATTTCGTGCGTGACCAGGACCGGCGGAACGAGCTTTGGCATTTATCCAACTTCCTTCTCTGTCTGTGTGATCGGCCCGATCGTGCTTGTAGCTGCCTCTGTGATTTCTAGCATTTGAAAATTGTCTCTCTCTGAAAGAAGCCTTCTGGAGATCAAACACAGTTAGTCAAGGGACTAAAATAGTCCCATCAAGATAGTCAAGGGATTATTTGCACACTTTGCTCTTTTTAGTTAGTGAAACAAGGAATTGCAAATACAAAAAAAAACTTTAGACTTCAGTGTTATTGAGCCTAAAATATTGCGAAAATTTGCATACATACCATTCAATTCTTATGTATTTACATATCTAATACCTAAAGTTCAATTGTTGCATACATGCCATGCCACCTCCCCTATGCATGAAAAGGTGTATTTCACATTTATAAGTTAAAATGATGCTATTTATTTTTATGTGACTTGAAAGACTTGGGTTCTATAAATGTAAAAATTAAATTTGGTGTGTTAGATCTGTAAATACATAATAAGTGGGTTGTACGTATGTAAATTTTCGTAAAATTTAACATACAGAAGCCTGACAGTGACTAAAATATGAATGTTTCGAGACTCGAGCATAAAGAAAGTAAAGACCATCTGCTAAAATAAACAGTATATGAGAAAGGCAGTTCTTACAGGATTTGGGAGGTAAGTTCCAGTACCACTCCGATATCTCGGCGAATCATCCCCATATCGATGAAAAACACCCGAAGGCCGGTTGGGACCAGGCTGTAGAGGAGCGACCGGAACCAATCGAGAACCATAACCCATAACCTGTGGAAAGGTCATGTTAGTGGAGTGGGGTCTACCAGGTCCATCCATGGGAAAATGACCCTGCAGATAAACCGGAGGCACCATTACAGGAGGAGAATAGGTCATGGGTCCATGGTTCCGAGTGCTCTGGCACAACCTTCCAAATTGCAAATTTTGCCAATGGCTTGCAAAATCACTGTTTAGTATGTCTGGTTTGTGTTCTTCGATCGAATCTGAGGCCACACCTTTCGAGGTACTCAAATTCACGAGATTATCAAATTGATCGAAGTTCTGGACCGAATCGTAGCTGTGGTTGGATGGTGATGCATGAAGCTGTTCCGCATCGTCGTCCCTATCAACATGATTTGGCGAACCATCAGCAGGAAAATTATATACGGGAACCATCGTTACGAATGGAACAGGTGGACCAGTGGGATAGAATGTAAATGGAATAACCCCTGAGTTTTCCGGAAACTTCTGCCGAGAACCACCGATAAGGAGAGGTGCAAACGGGATCACTGAGTCTGCTCCACTTATCTGTGCTTGTTCGTATCCCGAAAGGTTACTCGTAGAATGCACGGACATCAAAGGAGCAGATGTTATGACACGCTCTGATATATTCGTGGCTGAAGTCGATGGAGACACCCAACCGCCGCTTTCATCGTCTTCCTGAGAAGACGAAGCAGGTTCGGATGCAACTTCATATCGCCATTCAGTCTTAGCTTTACCACGTAAGGAATTTGCCACTTCGGAAGCAGGCGGGCTTCTTCCCCACTTGTTCCTCGTTGTTTTGGTAGGCGGCTTCAAATTTGGTCCATCCCTCAAAGTTTCAGAGTACAGATTACTTCTATCAGCGCTAACCTGTACTACTGGAATATGCTTTAAGTTTGCATTTCTATCCTTCGCAAATATGTCATTTGTTACACTATTTTGTTGTTCAAAAGCATTAGGATGTTTCCTTTCATAGGAATGAAGGATGTGGCCTCCATTACCGGTTTTGAAGTCTCTGGTGTAGCCAACACTATGGTCATGCCATGAATCATGTTCTTCATCCTCCGTATTCACTGCATTCACACGAGGGATTTCGTTGCCAGTCATGAGTTCTTCTGAGTTTGACTTCAGGTTATTAGGATTTGGAAAATAATGAGGAACCTGTGACGAAACGAAACCTTGAGGAAACTGCACCGCAGATCCCCACGAAGGGTCGATCAAGGTGACTAAATTTCTCTGAGCATAGCCCATTGAAGCTAAGTAAGGAGAAACAGGAAGAGGATGAGGAGAAGTAAAATGCATCGGTAGTTGGACCTGCCCGATAAAATTATGGGCCCGTGAAGCCGCCATCATATTTACCATGTCCTGCTGTTCCTGCTGCTGTTGCTCCAGTGCATCAGAAACCGAAGCGAGCTCTTCCCCAACACTCATAAAACCAGTATCATTGTGATAGCTATTTGAGGCACTATTAGATTCCGCAGCAGCCTCGAAGCTCCTCTGGGACGAACTTTGTCTAATTGAAGGGTCATTAATATTGCCTTCAGAATTGATGGTTTTCCTTCTGCTGCCATACTCAGATCTTAAATTCTCGTTGAATGTTTTACTCACCTCTCCAACCCCACTGCGCCTAATTCTAGAGGGAGAGTCTACGGATGTCTCAGTTAGCTCTGGACTCGATTGAGTTCTCGAGAACTGAAGGCTACTTCGTCCATCCACGCCAGAATTATTCGATCTTGAACTTCTCTGATTCTTTTCGGATCTAGCAGATATGCTAGAGCGAAGATTTCTTTCAGAATGAACGGAGTCTTTCGAACTAATTTGGTTAGCATTGCTCTTCTGCACTGGAGCACGATAAACAGTGGAGGAATTGCTTCCTTTTGGGTGATGTTCAAGACCAAACTGCCGTCCAGTACTTTCAGTTCCTTCTGAACTATTAGACTCTGCTGAACCTTTCATTAGGGGTATCAAAGACCGATTAGTTGGGGAAGGGAGATCAGGTCTGTTACCACTGCCATGCCTCTTCCATGTGTTCATAAAGAACAGATTGACCTCAGAAATCATATCCTCTTTTGGACAATCTAGTAATTTAGCTAATTTTTTGGCTCCAAATGCAAATGCGCTACGTATCCGAAAAAAGTTGCCTGTAAAACAACCATATATGAATCGATAATACATCCATTAATGATAAGCTTCAATTAATTAAGTTTATAAAGTAAAAAGCAGCTATAAATTTAAAATTCTACTGTATATTGCAACCAACCTAGAAAAGTAAATAATCAAAATCCTAAAAAAAACATCATCAACAAAATATAACGAATAAAAATTAATGACCAACATCCGTTCAATAAATAGTACCTTTACTAACACTCCGTCCAAGATTGTTGTTTGTACGTAACGGATCGATTACATTGAAATGTTTGGATACAAATTGCTGGCCTTGATTTTCTTGACCGCCTGGAAAAACAGCATAAACAGAACTGCAAGCCTGGAGGAAAAGCCCACTAAGCAACAACTCGCCACCATCCTTTCGAGGAGATTCCGCTGTACAAGTTGTGCAGGGTATTTAATAAGCCTACACAGAAACAATACAACAACAACAACAACAACAACAAAGCCTTAATCCCACTGCATGGGGTTGGTTACATGAATCCTTTTTCTCCATTGCGTCCTATTTAGTGTCATATTTCATTTAGTTATAATAAATTAAAATCATTTTTTATACAATAAGTCCAAGTCTTCCTAGGTCTACCTCTGTCTTTCTTAACATAAGTCGAATCTAAAACATCTACTCTCCTAATCGGATCATCAAATGGTCGACGCTTAATGGGACAATAAGATAAAAAAAAAATTGAAACAATTAAATTGAACAAACCTGACATATCTGGAAGTGAGCTAATTGGAACTGGTCCCCAAAGGCTAACACAAAAGTTGTCCCAGTCAAAATGACTAAAAAATTCCAGAAAACGATATAAAACCTCAAGCGGTCCGTTAAAGGAATTGTTAAAAACATGAAATATGTAAAGAACCAAAGTTTCCAAAGCATATGTTGAAATAAGTCCGTGATGGGCACCGAGTATCCGACTCTCGTAGTAGCACCAAGCTTTAATCAATATGATGCTCCTCTTGAATAAATGATTCTGATTTATCAGATGGTCAATCTATAACAGTAGACAATATGTTAGTCAAAGGCTAAAAATACAGCATCTCAAGTGAAAAATAAGTATGTCCAAATGCTGGAGTAATTGTTTCAAATCATCAGAGAACCACAAACTCACCTCTTCAAGGAAACATAGAGTACATAACCCACCAACCTGATTGAAAGATATGTCTACAACAATATTTTCTACGAGACACTTAATTATTTTAACCTGAAAAAGAAACCAAGAAGTTCATAAAAATCAGACTCAACAAATTAAAACAATTTTAAATAGCTAAAAACTGAAAACAAATTTTACATGTTGAAGTTTCCTAACTCATGAGGTGCATAAATGTGGGACGGATTGGAACCACTTGGAACAGATCATATGAAAATGTAGAGCGATGAGAGTCTGTGTATAAGCGCAGAAACAAAACTATATAAATAAAGGGAGATACATACCAAATACCACCCAATTCCTATCTATTTACATATCTAACACTTACACTTTACTTTTTACATTCATACCTCCCAAATCTTTCATATCATATCAAAAATATCATGGAATGTAATTTTAGAAGTAGTAGCTCTATCGACAGAAGTGTAACTTTGGGTGATCAAATTATTAAAAGGTGTGAACAATTCAGATATCTCGAGTCTGTAGTTCAAAGCGATGGTGATATAGATGGGGATGTTAATAGTAGAATTCAAGTTGGTTGGTTGAAGTGGAGGAATGCTTCGGGCCTTTCGTGTGAAAGTAAAGTACCGCTTGGACTGATAGGAAAATTTTATAAGACGATGGTGAGACCTGCAATGTTTTATGGCGTTGAATGTTCGCCTTTAAATGAGAAGCATAATACTAAGTTAAGTGTTGTCGAGATGAGAATGATTAGGTGGATG
>NEWO01000147.1:383301-399051 GCA_003013225.1 Phalaenopsis aphrodite | reverse complement strand
TTGCAAAATCACCAAATATGGTCCATTTTGGGTGAGCACTTGAAAATGTTGTTCATTATCAATATGTATTTCAAGTTATAATATGAGAATATATGTATAATTTTGTACTTAACCATTTATTGCACTAATTATTATTATAGATATTTTATGTGTTTGGATTTATCTAATTAAAAAAGTGAGAAAGATATCTATTCATACACGATTACTTTGAGACTTGAATTTACAAATAACAAAAACAGAAACACGCCAAAAACTCTACTCAGTAAATATTTTATAATATATATTACTGCATTAAATGCAATTAATTTTTTTAAGCTAAGAATTTGGCAAAACCACTCTTTTACTCGTATAATACTGATATATACCAATTATTTACTAAAACTTTCAATTCCTTCTGCTTTGAGAAAAATATAAAATATATCTTAAAACAAAATAAAAATAAAAAAGATGTGGTTTTAGAGACTTACTTTGATATTTTATGGATAAAAAACTCCTTTTTCAAGTTAGATCTCTGGTATGGATAATCAGTTTTTTAATTAAATACATTCTCAGCTCTTATTGTTAGTTGAGATGTGTCATCTTAATTTCTAATTAGCATCAAAGTTGGCTTTTAAGCATTTTTTGCTTTCTTATATTTTATCACTTCTTTAAAAAATAAATGGAACCTCAAATCCTTTTTCATGTTTAGCTTTTTAGTCAAAAATACATTTTCCATTAAGTTAATCTAGCACATTTAGCTTAAATTAATATAAGCATCCATGTTCTTAATCCGAAATTAAGTGAAAATCTATCGTAAACAAGTTTTCACTAGTTCTTTGGACAGTATTTGTCATTTTAACCGTAGTTATAATAATTTGCTATGGTTCAAGAAGCAAAACATGTTAATGTGATACAAATTTGTCTCCCATTAAGTGCCCTATTTTCTAACTAAGATTAAAACCAAACTCTTGGAAGCCATTTAGGATCATTATTTTTGTTTATTTTTTTCATTTTTAGTTTATTTTGAATCAGTTTTTACTTGAAATAAAGATATTTCTTAATTTATAATATGTTTAGTTATTTTTAAAAACACTTAAAAATATTTTTAGATGTTTGAATGTATTTTAAAAAAATATAATTTATTTAAAAAAAAAAATAAAAACATGCAAGAAAATGCACTCAACAAACATGGTTTTAAAATAAAAGCAAAAACAAAAAAAACAAAATTTATCCCAAACAAGCCCTTGGGTTGTAAGTTAATTAGCCTTTCTAAAAAAAAATCAGATAGCTAACCATTCAAAATCATTCAAACAGCAGCTTGTTGGTACATTGAAAAATAAACAAACTAATATACACCTAGCAAAATGGAGATAAAAAAATAAATAATAGGCACACAATGCACACCTCTATCAAATTGAACAAAGCATACATTCACAAATAGCATATAACGGCCGCAATAAGATTGAATGCATTGAACCTAACTTGCTGAAAAACAAAGCATAGAAAATGGAAACGAAGGAAGTAGCCAAAGGCAAGAAAAAGAAGAATACTCAAAAATACCAGAGAACAATAGGATTCAATGAGACAAATGATAAGAAATAAGAGAATACTCAAAAAATGCTTATGGTTCAGAACTCTAGCACCCATAATCAGTGGTATTGTACGGCAGGCAGTTATGAAGAACAAATGAGAAGAGGTAAATCAATAATAAATTTGAAGACTCGACTATTTAAGTGTATCACATTGATGGATGAGACAAATAAAATTTGCCTATCAACTTTTATTGTTAGCATGCAATCAATAGGATTTATATAGGAGAATACTCAAAAAATGCTTATGGTTCAACAATCTAGCACTCCTAATCATTGGTAGCGCATGGCAGGCAGTTATGAAGAACAAATGAGGTAAGGGGGTAAGTCAATAATAATTTGAAGACTGCTTATGTAAATGCATCAAATTGATGGATAAAAAAGATAAAATTTGTCTATCAACTTGTATTACCAACATGCAATCAATAGGTGTCAACTTATACCGAACATACATGGCATCGGTCAATGCAAAAAGATTTGAAGCTCAGATTCCCACCACTCACATTAATAACTCGGTCATAGGGATCTTTGAGTTTATACTCATTAAAAACATTTGAATAAATAAATGATAAAACAAATTCATTATATTTTATACATTATTTCCTTGTTTGTGTTTTTATTCAAATATGACCCGTATGATATGGCTTATTCTATTGCATTAAGACTTTTTCTAATCTATGAAATCTCTCGATTGATTTGATTGAGTAGCTAACTTCATTGTTTCTACAACAAAATTTTGATTTGATCAAACAAGTTGAAAGATGTGAATCTTATTTGATTGAAATAACAAATCCATAATTTGGAATACTTTGGATTCATGAACTTATGTTTTTTCTAGATGTTTCATTTCCACATGAAGTGTTAGCTCATTGCAGGCTCCAACATTCATTTTCGATTTCACCAAAGTTCCTTCTATGTGATTCAATAGGGCAATTAAGGATTTTTATATAAGATTGTAAAAAAGAGCTTCTATTGGTTGCTTTTCTAGCTATGACTAAGTATCATAGTTTGATTTAATATTTCTCGCTAGTATGGTTGGGATATTGATACAAATGCTTGAAATGGTTGGTACAACAGATTCCTATAGCGGTGTGCTTGGTGGCCCTTGGCGCATTTTCAATAGCTTTTTTTTCTTTTGATTATGTTTTTTTCAATAGTATAAATTCCATTGTGCTGAATTTGTATGAATCTCATCCATTTCAATATTCAATAAATTTAAATGAGCCGACAGCTGAAGTTAAAAATTTAAATTAAAAACCATGGGTACTAGATGCTTAAAGGTATCAACATCTAAGGCATGTAATTCATTGGGAAATTATCACTAGGGTTTTAAATTCCTATTTTCAATCTTGTGTGCCCCAATTGGCTTCATAATTCATTGAATTGTGGTGAAAAGTAACAAATGACTTCCAAAGGAAAACATTTTATTGTGTAAATGCGATGCTACTATTTTTTTCACTTTAGGGCGGTATTTGGCAGCAGCCGCAGATTTATGTTAATAGGATTTATCAAATCCATGAAATCCCGCGAGCTCGCGGCGGAGATAGAGGACGCGAGCAACAACAGAGTAAATCCGTGTAATCCGCACGGTTGAATTTGATAAATCAGAGAGAATTGGATTTAAAGGAGTGCTGGATTTGGTTTTCCCTCTTTCTAGTGCTTGGCTGCATTTAGGTGAGATCCATGTCTAAATCCTGTTAGAAATGTGCTACCAAAGACCCACTAGTTATCTCATTCTCCAAACTGTTTTCTTATTAAAGATTGTTTTTAATATTATAATATGTAATTGGTTAAATGTGCTACAACTATGAATTCATTTGTGACAAAAAAAATTAAAATGCTTCCTGATTTTCCATAAGTTGAAGCTCTTTTTAGCATCTTTGATTAAATTGATCACTGCATTATCAGTTATTTTTCAAAGTCACATACTTTGTGTTTAAACCAAAAAATACTTCAGCTTTTTAATGTTTAATGGCATTTTACTTATAGATCTGCGAATCTTAATTTCTTTTGAGTTACTAAAATTTATTTCATCGTTAAAAAATACATCAATGGATATCCAAGTTTATAGTTGCATCATAATGCAAACTAAGAATAGGACCTAATAACTAGGTCAATCAAAAAATAACAAATGATGCAATTTAGATAAAATCATTTAAGCTATAGCGCTAGACAAGTACAACTTGAGTATCAATCATGAAGTTCAAATTGTATATTTATGTTCAATAGAACGAATACTCTTAACAAAATTTTTAAATTGGTTCAATAATTTGTAAGACTAATTTGAATATTATAATCAATAAGACTCACAAATAGTTTAATGTGCTAAAGCCAAGAAGCCATTTATCCTCTGTCATTTTTCAGAATATCATAATCATTATCTTAAGATTATCATATCAATGATTAAAAACCTTAAAAAACAATCTCCTTTAAATGATACCACTAATAAACCAAAATAAGACCATGTATCATTGAATTTGATCACAGTGAAGAAATCATGACTGAAAAAAAATTAATTTAAGGATGTTTCAGATGAATAATACAATTTGCAGTTAAAATGAATCTGCAACTATCATTAAACAAATTCATGAATATGAATATATACTTGAATAAGAATTGGAATTTAAGTAAAGATGAAACACAACTAATCATATTTAATGTAGCTGATGAACCAAACAAATACAACGGTATAGCAACTTTTGATGAATTATCATCTAAAATTATTCCATGATAATTAATTTGATCTAAATAGATAATTTCTTTGTCCTTGAAGACATAATATATCAATTATACAAAGACCCTTATAAAGAAAGTTAAATTGCACTAAAACTTCCGAAATTTATTAAATTTGAATGTTTTAAATGAAATCTAAGATTTAAAACTTCATCCATCTAGCCTATTCTAAAGGTGCATAATTTATCACAACTAATATTTAAAGTTGTTTCAGTTAAATTTCTATGAAGAGGTTGTTCATACATATTTAAAGCTCTCATTCTAAATGTGCATAACTTTTGGCTTTTCTAGAATAGTCTAATTAGACATATTAGCGTGAGGTTTTATGTATTTATCCATTCTATGCCTAAGGTGCTTCCATGAGGTTTCTTCTTTGGGCTTCAATTGGATAATCGGACTGTCATAGTAATAAACTTATTTAAGTAGTTTCTTCGGCCATCACTTGGAGTCTCCTACTATTTTTTCTTGATTTTGGTTAGGAGTGGGTGGGTATTGTTACAGAGGCATCATGTAAACTTGTGATGGCATGAGGTCTTAGATTTAAAAACCTTTTTAACAATTTAATTTGCTTTCACATTTTCAATTGGGTAAAATTTGTGCGATTTCTTCTTATATAGTTGGATTTTACTACGCTGGTGGCTAAATTTTAGAATATAAATTAAATTAATGAGAGGCAACCAATGAAGAACAGGATGCTTATTAAATACTGACAACTGAAGACGAAATTCATTTGTTTTTCATCATTAAATTTTTCATATTCCAATTATAAATCTATTTTGTACCTATTAAACATGAAATTTCTTTAACTGTTGTAGGAATATGATAGAAAACATTAAGGGCAAGATATGTACAAATAAGGATTGAATTTTCTTAGTTTTAATGATCTCTTTCATTAATCTATTTTTTTCTTATTAGTTTGTTAATTGGTGCTGTGACGGACAAATTTTGGTCAAATTTGATACAAATATATTGACCATCTGATGATTTCGTTAGGAAAATAGATGTTTAAAATTTGAACTATGTCAAGCAAGGTAGAGTTGGACCTAGAAAGAATCGAGCATGTTGTATAAAAAATGATCTTAATTTATTAGACTTAAATGAAAATATGACACTCAATAGGACACAATGGAGAAAAAGGATTCAAGTTGCCGACCCCACTTAGTGGGATAAATGCTTTTTGTTGTTGTCCAATTGCTTGTAGATTTGTTTGGTATGAATATATAATTAATAGCATTGAATTAATTAATTATTGTATTATTATATGGTTTAATCTTTCATGCAAGAAATTTACATCTAAAAAAAGCAAATTATAATTTTTCATAACCCAATGTAATCTATGAAAATAATACAAGCTTACCTAACTACTGAAAATTTAAAGGGAATAAAAAATTTTAAAGTATAACTAAAGCCATATTCTGCATTTTTTAACAATCAACTTCCTCTACTTATGATTTTAAGTAAAAAATAAGTACAGGATGAAAGAGAGGCAAACATCTTAAGGGTTTTGTTTCCAATTAATTTGAAAAACAAAAAAAGGATCAATTTCTACAAAAAAAAAAAATCAAAAACATCTACTGGCCAAATTTCTATTAAAATTACTCCAACATTAAATATAATTCAAAAAGTAGAAAATTAATGACATGATAAATTGTAACAAAAAGAAGCAATAGTAGCAAAACTATCAAATAGTAAGCCCTACCAAACAGATAATTTCTTCATGAAACTTGATCAGAGGTAAAATTAAAAAAAAAAACAGATTAAAAGAGAACCGAAAAACACAGGAATAGCAAACGCTTCTTACTATTTGGGATTCACCAAGCCGACATTTAATAGCTGGGATAAACCAAATGATGATGAAGATGATTTTTTATAAAAAAAAACTAATTTTAAACAATAAGAATTTCAATTTGGTTGGAAAATAATAGTTCCAACACATACCGGTCATTATGTCAATACTTGAATATCACATAAGATCTTTAGTAAAATAACTCAATCAAGCACTCACCAATTTTATATTCAAGCAAGCATGGAAAAATGTTCCAAACATGTTCCACCTAAAGATCATTCATTCACTTTCCACTTTGAGTACTAAGTTTCAAAATCCTTTAAGTTTTATCAATTGATTCAATCTAATGTGAAGCCAGTAGTCACCAAGAGGATAGTCTTGAAAACAAGAGGAAAGAGGGCTTTTAACTTGAAAGCAAAATAATAAGCATCTGTAGGGCTCAGCAAAAAGATTCTCAGATACAATAGGAAAGCTATAAATATAAATCAAAATTAATAGAAAAAACAATATCCTTAAAAACAAAATAGTAATGTATATAATATGATAGTAAAAGTACGCCAAATAAAACACTAGGCAATCCTGGAAATGATTATATGAGAAATAATTACGCTAAGGTGGATTTGTGCATAATTAGGAAAAATAGATTTAACATGATGAATGTAGGAGTAGCAATTATTAAAGATAAGATTATGAAATGAAAATTGCAATTTGCACATATACAATAAAATGTACAAGATCCGCTGACAAACAGATAGATAACCCGTTAAGTAACACCCAAAAAGAACAAATGGAAGATAAGAATGCTAATAATGAAGACAATCTAGGAAGCCATTATTTGCGTCAAATGAAAATAGGCATCCATCACAAACCAAGAGAAGGTTTTCCAATGCAATTATATTTAGTTGATCATTTTAATAACTTAAACGAAACTATATAGACGGATAGATTGATAGAAATGTCCTCCATACATTGATAGGCGCACATATCAGTTATTAATTATATAATATTTGAAATATATATTATAGTCAGTGTTTGGATAAAATTTCGCAAGAAACAATATCGTGTGATCAATGATGTAGAGCAAATAAACTCCAAAAACGGTAGAAAAAGAATGAATCTATTGTTCAATAACACCACGTTGCAAGAAATAGCTCACATGATGATGCTTAGGATTTTTAAAAAAATTTAAATTAAATTTGTCATAATCATAAACACTTTGCATATAATCAAACTTTCACTTTCAAATTAAAGATGCAAATCATTTCAAAACTTGTGCGGGGAAAATTACAAAGGAAGTGACATCCAAGTAGATAAAAGGACTTGCCTCTGCTTGAATGTACTGGACTTCCTTAACACGAAATTCAGCACTCCCACTCCTTTCTTCATTCTCAAGTACCTCGCGTACTTCATTGGCCCAATTACCTTTCAAATCTTCACTCTTATTAAATACAGTCAGGTCGATGTCCCCATCAGGTAAATAAGTCTTCAAAGGTACTGACCCAAAAGTAAAAACCTGAAAATTCATCATATTTACCAAACCAAAACAAAAACAAAATTGAAAAATGTGCTTAAAATGACGAGCAAAGTGAAATATATCCTACTGCTCATTGCTAAGAACAAGAATCAGTTATGCATAACAAAGACAATAGCATGTAAACTTAAAAAGATGGAGGAAAATAAAGGGTAAATATTACTCGAGTCTTTGAGTTATAAATCATGCCTAATGTTGTTCTGCTCGTTAAAAAAACTCCATTTTTATCACTCAAAAGCAAGATATATCAATGGAGATCCTTACAATGCCAATTGAAAAAATTTGAAAACAATCACTCTTCCCTTGCTCTATTGTGTATCTAATACATAAAATGAAGAGCTCACAGCTCCAATAAGGTGACAAGGCTAAAGAATAGACTTAATACAAATCAATGAAAGCATTTTAATTATTTTAATTCCTCCAATTACCATTAAAATCATCGCGGCTGCTTGAATAGTAACATATATTCACTATAGCCATGACCACATCGAGGGTCATTGTCACAAATGTAGCCTCAATCAGTGAATCAAACCTCCTTAAGATTGTGCCTCATTGATGGTCATGATCCTCTAGACAGGGGAGGAACTAGGTTATGTCCAGGGCAGGCAATTGCTCACCTATAAATTTGAGACCTTTCTATACAAGTAATAAATTAAATATTTTTTCTTATATAGTTTAAAAAAAATTACAGGAGAATGTAAAATGGTGTATGCTTTTTTGCTAATGGTATCCTTTTGGTGGATAAAACTAGAGAAAGATTTTAGGAAAAAAATTGAATTGTGGAGGTCAAATTTAGTGTCTAAAGGCTTTCCTTTGAGTAAATCGAAAACTAAATACGTGGAATGTAATTTTAGTAGTAGTAAATCTAGTGGTGTGGTAATAATAATGTGTGATAAAATCATTAAAGAGTGAACGTTCTAGATATATCATGTCTGTTGTTCGAAGTAGTGGTGATATAGGTGGGGATGTTATTAGTAGAACTCAGATTGGATGGTTTAAGTTAAGAAATGCATCGAGCCTATTGTTTGATAGAAAAGTACAACTTATACTTAAAGAAAATTTTTATAAGGTAATGGTGATAGTTATAATGCTTTATGGAGAAGAAACTTGGCCTGCATAAAAATAAGTTAAGTGTTGTTAAGATAAGAATGTTTAGATGGATAAGTGGCTTTACATTTAAAAGACAAAATGCAAAACAAATATATCTATGAAATAGTTAGTGTAGCTCCAGTGGCAGACAAGATTAGATAGAGTTATCTTAGATGGTTTAGTCGCATTAAATGTCTACCATATGATGATCTTGATAGGAGAGATGTTTTGAATTTGACTTTTGGTAAGAAATATAGAGGTATAACTAAGAAGACTTGGGCATGTTATAAAAAAAAATGATCTTAATCTATTAGAATTAAATGAAAATATAATCATCAATAGGATACAATGTAGAAAAAGATTCATGTAGCCTACCCTACTTAGTGGGATAAATGCTTTGTTGTTGTTTTTACATGGTTTAGAAAATTTAGTAATTTTTCCCCCACGATATCTTTTTTTTTTTAATCCAACACTTGAAAAATTATGCATTTGGTAATTTTATCCAAGATTTGGTCATCTATAAACTTCACCATGAAGAATGTATAGCCAAAGCACCTAAACATATTTTCTCTTCACCTTTGTGTGGATAAAATGAAAGCTCCAAAAGCACCACAAAAGATATATCATTGGCATAGCCAAGGTGAGGTTGCCAATGAAGAGTTGGAACTAGATTTCAGGAGGTACTTTAGGAGCCGAGATTTGAGATGCCTAACCTAAAAAAGAAAAAAAGCTAGAAGGGGGTGAGAGATTTCAAAAGCTAAATAAACTAGCTTGGATCTCACAAACTTTTTATCATGGTATGACTTTGCTTATGAGACCCAATTTAAGTAAATGATCCTACAAGAATTTCAAAAGTTAGATAAACTTTGCAAAGATCTATATTTGATCTTAAGTATCAATTTGAACCTATAAATAAAAACATTTTGATCGCAAACTTTATAGAAATCAAATTTCAGTTAAAAATAATGTCTATGAGATAAAATTAAGAAAAAAAGATGCAAAAAATAACCTCGTGGACTAATTAATAAATTTAAGAAAATCAAACCTATTTGCATTTATCCTAATTAATTGCACGTTATCCATCAATTATTTGCTTTTTGAAACCTTATTGTAAATCATAGGAATTATGAGTATATTATAATTGCTCATAAAAGATATATGAAATTCAAATATCATAATAACATTATGATCAATTCAAATACGGAAAGATCTACTTCAAGAACTCTTAAAGAACTACCTCACAATATATTATGAATAATGACTATAAATTTGGAAACCATGAAAATTCTAGTCCAAGTCAATTTTAAAATATAGCTTATTCGTTGATATATCATGAATGATGAATCATTAGCTAATAATTGGATTTTCTATTTTTCAATCCTTTGGTTTCATACTCAACAAAACCCATGCATAATTTCTAGAATTGTTCCACAATTACTGAGATGTATAAGAGTTTCCTCATGTAGCAAAGAGATGTGACTATTTAATTTCTTCAGGACATTAAATTACAATAAAGCAGTGTGAAATGTATAAATTTAACATAGAAAACATTTTAATAATTAAAATGAATATCTATGAATTGTTCCTGTACCTCCTTTGAAGCAATTATCATAACTCTTCATTCAACTTCCTTTTTTGTGTCCATTCTTGTGAAAAAATTCCTTAGTGCTTGTTTCTCAAGAATTGAGCAAGATTCTCCAATGACATTATAGATGATAAATTTTACTAACTAAACTCCTTCAAGGGTGGGAGACTAGCATTCTTTCCTCATAAATTTTGTGATTGCTTTGACAATTTCCATAATCATGTGACTTACTTGGTGAGGTTCCGCTGCAAACACTTGGTTTGAAGGGGTTCATAAAATGATATGAGGCTTGTACAAAAAACTTGTACATGGACTAATAATATATAATTTATTTTTAAATATGTAAACATTATTCCTTTATCAAGCATAAAATTTGAAGAATTTACGAGATATTATCTTCTTGTACGAACATGAGGTTTACTTATCTATGAAATTGATCCCATTCCTCCCTTCTCCCACATTCTTCTTATCTTCATTTATGTTTACCAATTTAAAATAGGATTGAATTTTGCCAAATCATATAACCTAATATGATCATGATGATTAAATTTCAAATTGTGAATTTTATGACCTTTAACTTCTTTCTTCATTAATGCTGGTTGAAGAACCAAATATTTCTTCTGAATTGGAATTTACCTATTTCAATTTTCATTTAAATTAAAGATTAATTAAATGTAAATACAGCATACACACAAAAAATAAAATATTCATGCCTTCATAATCTACGAGATAAACTCAAACCATATTAGGCAAATAAATATATTATAATTGTACGAAAAATCTCCAATTAATCAAACTCCTTGTGGAAGCAAATATTAAAATTTGAATGAGGGGTACCAAAAAATATGCATTAAACATTAGGCTAGACCCCTGCAAGCTAGTACAGTTACAATTCAAACCAGTGCACAAGGCAAGTTGTCCAAGAAATCACGTGACAAAGCATTGGTGAAAACATTTAAGGCAAGATATTTGATGCAACAAGACACGTTATCAGACAGAAATACATTCAAAATTTCTAATAAGTTAGTCTCATTTTAGAGGAATTTAATAAGTTCTAATAAACCACTTTCTTATATTGCACTACTTAACGTGAAAAAAAGGAAGATTTACAAACATAACACAAAATTCTCATGAATTTACATAAAATTTTTATAAAAAAAAAACTTTATTTACATATTTAGCACCTAAAATTTGATTTTTACATTTATGCAACTTTACCTAAATTTAAAAAGGTATATTTCAATTTTTAAAAGTAGGTAATAGTGGCATTTTTTATTAGATATGATGAATTTGGGTGTTATGAATGTAAAAAAAAAAAAATCAAAGTTTAGATATTAATGATGTAAATATATAGAAATTGAGTAGTATCTATGTAAATGCCCCAAAAAAGAGTTTTTTACCAACTATTTGGGTACACCACAATCATCCATTTTTTACTATGTCCAGAAAGTGCAACTTCATTTAAGAAAACAATGTATATTAATCATTTCAGAGTGGTATTTCCAAATAGTCATAAGTTGTGAAAGAAGTCCAAAGTAACTTATTATAGAACTATGAAAATCAATGGCAGCCAAAAGCATACCAACCTCACAAGAGAAGCACTTCATGATTAGCTTCTGGACATAGTTGGCCACAGCATTTCTGCTCTCCTCTGATGGCCGGTTTGGTTGAATACAAGCAAGCAGCTCAGCAGTTCTCTCTTCGGCCTTCATCCATCGATCCTTATCAAGCAATCGAGTCACATTGCCGCCTTCATTGGGACGAAGACCATTAAGCAGTAGGTCACCTGGATGTGACCAGGCTCCATGCTCGCCCATATAAAGCTGCTGCAGATCGCTTAAATCTCGCCGTCTCACCCCCACTTCCACTTCCTTCAATACAGCAGCATCAAGCACAACACCCTACCTCCATTTGAGTACAATGTACAGCTAAAACGGAAAAGAATGGATGTGATCGACTACAGACCAAAGGTAAAGAGCCGTCAAACCCTAATAGGCAGCTTCAACGGAACCAACGACCAGAACAAATATTCCCGTTCTTACCCTAACAGAAATGATCCAAAACGCCTCAAGAATATCAAAACACCACGTTTCTGTCAGAAACCTTCCGCGCCAGAATCCGAAACCACGACGAAGAACATCAACCCAGAAAAAAATTAGAAAGCAGCCTCTTTTGCCCCTCGAAACCGCCCACCGGCGAGATCCGCCTTCTAATCACACCTCCGATCAGCAACAGAAACCGTGAAAGAAGAAGATGACGAACGAAACCCTAGCAAAGCTCAGCAAAAGACAAGGCTTCCAGATTTTCCTGCTGTGGACCAGCTGCCCTGATACGATCTCGCGATTACCGATCCTCAAGCGTTAAGTTTCTTCTGGTGATTCTATGGGTCGCTCGATGGCGATTAGACCGCGAAGAAAAGAGCAAGAAGAGAACTAGAATTGCAGGACCATGTGTGGGGAGAGAGAAGAAATGAGAGGAGGGTCACAGTGATTGGCTTTGTAGCATTCTTTGATGCTGGTGGAGAGGGCATGATCGAACGGCAGTAGTCCAATCATGTCGCAGTGCACCAATCTTGATGATCATAAAAATATATGAGATGGAAGATAAGATTTTCAAATATAAGCATTGGTGATATATGGGTTTGTTCCATTTTGGACTTCCCCTTCCTTCTCCTTAAAGATTAGTATTTTTTAAAAAAATTTATTCTCATTAATCATTTTTATAAATTAATAATTTGGGATAATTATGAGGTTTTTGTAAAAGAAAATAATGTTCAAATTGATCTTGTGGTCATTATTATTTTCTTTTTCATTTTCAAAAAAATTGTAACTTTCTAGCAATCATCATACTTGGTTTGGGGCGGCGGTATGGTCGCAGTGCAACACCACACAACAATTTTATTTGTTTGGATAAACTGAGTTTTAGCAGTTTTTTCAAAAATTTATAGCTGAAATCTACATTTTCTCACTATTTCTTGCTAAGTGTTGTGACAGCTCTACAATCTAACTAAAAAAATGTAATTATCATGGCAATTTTCTAAATATTATATTATTTTTTAGCAATTTCATATTTGTTTTTAAATAAGTTGCAGCTCCTCCAAACAGAACCTAAGTTGCAAACTCAAGCTTTGCACCGTAACATTTTGAAAAAACAAGCAAATAACATTTTTACTAAAACCAGTAAATTACACCACGACATCACGCAGCCACCCCACACATTCTAAACGAGTAAAATGTTAAAATAGTCTCTAACTATTAACATGTGGCATTTTTAATCCTAGAGTTTATAGAACTGTCAAAATAGTCTTTATGTTTCTTAAATTGGGCTGAAATAATCCTCATGATGGACTATCAGATCTTAAATCTAAAATAATTAGAAGGTATTCAGACACTTCTATAGTACTATAATTATTTTTATGCTTTACCAAAAAAATAAATAAATGATCAAATTCATTGAATTCCACATATATTCTTGGAATTTGAGCTCACTCATAATATTTCTTATATGTGCGTATAAATTATGTTTACTAATTACTATTAATGTACAATTATAATAAATAATTTCATCACAATCTCTATGTTGGAGAAATAATCGCGTGCATATGACATGCGCAGAGATGCGTGCATATTAGGTTATTCGGATGAAACAGGAAGAATTACAAGAGGTATAACCTAAGTGTAACCTACATGAACCCTCCTAATAACCTAATATGCACGCAACTCTGCGTAAGTCTTACGTACGCAAATATTTATTTGTCTCTCTCTATTAACTTTAAAAAATATTTTTTTCATCTTTTTTATTAGACCTAAAAAATTCATTTTCTCTTTTTTCGAATTAATCCTCCTAAATCACATTTATTTTAAAAATAATTTACAAATTTAAATATTTTTTAATCATAAAGCATGGCCTTATTGATTGGGTTATTTAACTAAACCCCACAATTAAAATCATAATTAACGTAATTAAATGAGCTTTGTGTGACACTCTCTTAGGGCCCGTTTGGGGCAGCTTATAAGTGCGGGCGGCGTTTTGAAAACGCCGCCATACCGTTTGGTTCGCGCTTTTCGCCAGCTTATCCGAAACTGCGTTTGGGTTTTTACACTAAACGCAGGCCGCGGGCCGACCCCTGCGGCCGGCCCGCGGGCCGCGTTTCAGGATAAGCAGCTTATCCTGAAACGCACAAGCTGCCCCAAACGGACCCTTAATCACAGCACGCTGTACACGGCACAACATAATATAGTTATATAGCAATGATTAAGATCGCCTAAAAGATGGGGACCATATTGTGCCGAGAAACATTTGAGAAATTTACATGTATACCGCATAATTCTTCTGTATTTACATATCTGACTTCTAAATTTTAATATTTACGCTTATAATATTTTGGTGCGAGAAATATAATAATTATTATATTTTTAATGTGATGTTAAGGTTTTGCGTGATATGCATGTAAATTGATGCGTGCTAGAAAAATTGCGGCGGTAGAATAACGGATTATCGTCTTAGCGTTGTACGAGAATTTTGTGCACACTCAAATGAACAAGAAAAAATAGTGACTATTCGAGATATTTTTACGTGGAAAGCCGGTAAAAGAAAAAACCACGGGGCATGACTCAGTTGCGAAAATCCACTTTTGATTGATTATTAAATAAATCTCTTATCCCACATAAGCGAAAGGGTAACTATATTTTTCAAATTACGACGTTAATTAACAGCGTATGGTTGGTGCTGATTGATGACGGTTGACGGAGATCGACGACGATCGGTGATGGTTTTTAGCAGTTGGCAATGGTCGATTACGATCGACGGTGGTCGACGACGGAGGTTGGCGGTAGTCGACGACGATCGACGGTGATGTTAAACTACAGTTTCTCATCAAGATCTCAAACTTTCTCTCCATACTTCAACCCTCCCCCCTCCCTCATGAGAGGGATGATACTCTATTTATAGTGTGTTGGGTGCAATTAAAGCAGAAATATGAATCATTTTAATCAGACAACCCGGAAAGCTTCTCTCGATCATACAGCGTTTACTAGATATTTGAGTGTCTTGATGATGTCAGTATTGAGTGATATTGTGCTCGTTGCATTCATCTTGTCGAGTCGCTTGATTAGAGCATAAACTTGTTATATTCGACAACTCTTTGATTTTTTAAATGTGCCTGAAAATCGTTTACGTGTTGTTCAATGACTTGATTTGGGCTTGATTTGATTGTAATTGCGCTTGTTTTCATATTATTAGGTCCGTCTCATCAAGCCGGTTAGTTTGAATATGAGTTTGCTGAAATCATAGCTATGAATGACTTTTTATCAAAATTTAAATATTTCATGCTAAAAATAATCATCTCGAGATTCGTGTCGAATGATGAAAATTTGTTTACGACGTGTCATTTAATTGTCACAAAAAGAAGTAAAATAATATAAAAAAAGTTGCCTTTGAATTTAATGTGACTATTGAC
>NEWO01000147.1:340074-382898 GCA_003013225.1 Phalaenopsis aphrodite | reverse complement strand
TCAGTTTCGTGAAAAATTATTACATATGGAGACCGCATGCAGAGATGCACGCGGTGTCTGATTTTCATCGTCCATCACAACAATTTTTTTTTCTTGAAAAAATTCAAAATACGGTCTGCTGTCATACATCTTTGTTGTGATAGACGGTGGAAATGTCTGAATAGAATAATTTTTCCAGTTTCGTAAATACACAGGAGTTAAGTTGTATATTTATAAATTTTCATATATTTTAATTTAACAAAAAAGAAAAAATCAAAGTTTAATTTTTTTGGCTCCATATATAAAGATGACAAATGGGCTATTTTTTGTCATTAAGTGATAGGCAATATGCTTCTTAAAATCTTAGATAAATATAATATTGAGCATCATTTTCACCTCAATTAATAATTAATGCGAATTTTTTAAAATAATTTAATAAATATTATTTTTCTATGTAAAAAAGGGCATTTATATCTTGCCACATGATTTTTATATATTTGCATAATTACATATACATAAATAAATATTACATACACATATATTACTTTACATGTCATAAAAAAATTTGAATTCGGCATTTACATGAATACAACCCAATTTTAATGTATTTACATATAAAACACATGAAAATTATATTTTTATATTTATGCCATCAAAATATTTTCATATTTCATAAAAAGCATGATTATCTTAACTTATAATATGTGGAATAGGACACATGTATTGAAAAAATAGCTGTTAAATGTTTAAATGAAGATAAATTGAATGTTATGTGAGTAAATGTTCCTATTTACTTGCAAAAAGTGAGAATTGCACGGTTTTATCGCAACCAAAATATTTTAAATGTAAATATGAAAGTCAAAATGATAGATATGTAAATATATAAAAACTTGGGGGGCATGGATCTAAATTTGCCAAAAAAAACATAAAAATTGGATTTTTTTTTGTGGGCGTAGCTCAACGTGCAGGCTCCAATAATATGGAGTCATGTGTACTACATTGCGAAAGTTATTTTGGGGTTATTGAAGTATAATCAAATATATTATTTTGCAGAATTATTGAAGAGAAACTCATATATTTCATTTAAATAACTCTGAGATAGCTTACAAATAAATTAAAAATAATCTATGTGGTTCTACTTCAATAACTCCTAAATAATGTTATTTCGGGATTATTGAAATGAAATATAAAATTTTTCTTCGAAATAACTCAAAAATAACATCTACAGTATTATTTAAGGGTTATTGAAGTAGAATTGTAAAAATAATTTCAGAATTATTGTGTACTTTAATATTTTCCTAAAAATTGAGAACAAAACCTATAAAGTAGAAAACGGCTTCTTTGTGCACCAAATGTAAGGCCAGGCATCCCTCGTTGCCGTTTCTTCCAGACAACCCATCGGGAGTATCGATCGAAGCTCATTCTCGGCCATCGATGACGACGGATACCTCGTTTCCCTTTATGTTTACTTCCGTGACGACAAATTCCTCTCCTCCCTTTCTGTTTTCCTCCGCCGTCTGGCTCTCTGATCGATTCACCTCGCCATTATCTCCGCTTCCAATTCATCTGCGTTGCTTTAGTTTGCTCGATGAGGTAGCGGGAGGAGAGGATAAAAAAATTTGATCTCTTCTGGTTTGCCAGCTTCAAGAGGTAAAAACCCTTTGCCGCTTCTGTTCATTAAATTCTTCATAAAAGAGAAAAACAAACAGATCCTTTGGAATGATACCTTATTTTGGTTTTCTCTATGTCATTAAATTCTAAATTTTTTTAATTTGCTTGCGGATTTATCATAGTGGGTTTATTTAGATAAAATTTTATTTTTTAACGACATGGGAATGGTATAACCTGTGTAGATTTATAATAAAGACATGAACCATAAAATGATGGTGTTTGATCAATGTTTCAATATTGGTGGCTTGTGTTGATGGAAGTGTTTGGAAGGGAGCTATAGAGGTGAGATTGATTGAAGCGAGCTAGAGTAATCTATGTTTATTTTGCAAAGTATCATTTTTATTGAACTTAATTTTTATTAGGGGCATTTACATACATAACATCCAATGACCAAATTCCTATATGTTTACAAATTAACAGTTAAATTTTGCTTTTTTACATTTATAGCGCCTGAATCATTTATATGACATAAAAATATTACCATTTAACTTTTTTAAAATTGAAATACACCTTTGCATGCATAGGTAAGCTGACATATATGTAAAAATTGAAGTTTAGGTGTTAGATACGCAAATAGATATGAACTTGGTGGTTTGTATGTAAATGGCCCTTTTCTTTTATAGTTATGATATGAAGTATTGGCGTGACCTCAAATTTATGAACAAATGGAAAAAAAATAAAAAGGAAAATACAAGAAATTTTATTCAAATGGCTTTCAAGTCCTTATCTTCTAAGAGACTTTGACCATGTTCCATAGGATAAATTTATAGACAAATTTATAAATTTCAATTTAAGGCTCATGAATGCATTTGCCTATAAATTTTTCCTATGGAACATGGTCAAAGCCTCTTAAAAGATAAGGACTTAAAAGGCCATTTGTTTCTAAAATTGAGGTCATGTCCATGCTTCATATGTAACTAGAAAAGAAAAGGGGCATTCACGTACATAGCCTATGTATTTTTATATCTCACACCTAAGCTTTTATATATACACACATAATACTAAAATCACCAAGAAAAAAAAAAAAGGCATTATTATCAATTCTTAGAATTAAAATGCACATTTTCATGTATAGGTTAAAACACCAAAGTGCTATGCATGTAAATACAAAATTTTTGGTGCGAGACATGTAAATGCGTAAGGATTGTGTTCTAAGTATGTAAAATATCCATGAAATTTTGCTAACTTGGCCTTATATAGTTATATGTGTAAATTTTCCATGAAATTTTGCTAACTTGGCCTTATATAGTTATATGGGAATTTGAACTAAGCGAGTTTTAGGCAACTTAGCACACTTCGCCCAATTGGGTTTCATGCAACTTGGCTAAGTTGACCCAAGTGAGTTTCATGCAGCTTATTGAACACAACAGAGCATATTGGGTTTTGTACACAAGTTTCTCCATTATCATGTCCCTCATAAGCCTATTAAGAACAAAAGAATTAAGTTGGTGGCCCCACGAGTGTGTATTATGGGATTGAAGTTGACAAAATCAATTTTGTCTCTATGCCTTTTTATATTTTTGTAAATAAAGTCAAAGGAGTGGGCATTGTCGAAGGATATTTATCATTAAAGTTTTCATATTTGAGTCGTAGTGGCATTTCAAGATAGAACTATTTGTAAGTATGGTATCCTTATTTTATTGTTAAATATATGCAGCAGAATCACATGATAAGAAGCTATATAAATTTAACGAATTATCCATAGCATGATATTAATAATGAATATAACACAATTTACATATAAACGTGAATGTCACGAGTCCTTTGATGCCATCCTCATAGAAATTTCTTACTTTTTTTAGAGATTTGAAAAATATATTAGCATGGAATGTTTTTCTTTTAAAATATTTTCCATAATTAAGTTCTCGGTAGCTTATAAATATGACTTTATGGATTAATATGCAAAGCGCTAAGTGAATCATAGTTCATCATAGTCACATAACAGGCACAATGTGGAGTTTGAATACTCCCAAGTGACTTAAATAGTGCATTTGGGTCCCTGAGTTACAACTAACAAAGTATCAAAACAATACCTTTTCATGTAAATTTATTCTCTTTATAATGTTACTATTAGGATTATTAATTCACAAATATTATAAAAATATCAATATTTAATCAAAAACATAAGCACATTAATTTTTGACACAAGATTTGTAGTCATACAACAACAAAAATAAGCCTTCTTCTATTAAGTGTTGTTGGCTATATGAATCCCTTTTTTCTATTGTGTCCTATTGAGCGTCATATTTTCATGTAATTCTAATAAATCAAGATAATTTTTTAGGCAATATGCCCAAGTCTTTTTAGGTCTATTTATACCTTTCTTAGCATAAGTCAAATCTAGAACATCTATTCTCATAACCGGATCACTAGATGGTCGACGCTTAATGTGACCGGATCATCTAAGACGACCCTTTCTAATCTTATTTTTCACTAGAGCTACACCAACCCTTTCACGGATGCATTAGTTTCACAGTTTGTCTGTTAAATGTCAAGCCACTCATCCACCGAAGCATTCTCATCTCAGCAAAACTTAACTTAGTGTTATGCTTCTCTTTTAAAGGCCGACGTTCTACACTATCAAGCATTGCAGATCTCACGACTATCTTATAAAATTTTACTTTATGTTTAAGCGGCACTTTTCTATCACACAATGGGTATGATGCATTCCTCTACTTCAACCATCGAACTTGAATTCTACTAATAACATCACCATCCATATGACCATCACATTGAACAATAGACCCGAGATTTGTGCTCATAGTAAGTGAAATTTTGAATTCATAATTTTTTTGTAGATAAAATTGTTAGAGTAATATATATTATTTANTTAGGTCTATTTATACCTTTCTTAGCATAAGTCAAATCTAGAACATCTATTCTCATAACCGGATCACTAGATGGTCGACGCTTAATGTGACCGGACCATCTAAGACGACCCTCTCTAATCTTGTTTGCCACTAGAGCTACACCAACCCTTTCACGGATGCATTCGTTTCACAGTTTGTCTGTTAAGTGTCAAGTCACTCATCCACCGAAGCATTCTCATCTCAGCAACACTTAACTTAGTTTTATTCTTCTCTTTTAAAGGCCGACGTTCTACACCATCAAACATCGCAGATCTCACGACCATCTTATAAAATTTTACTTTATGTTTAAGCGACACCTTTACATCACACAATGGGCCTGATGCATTCCTCCACTTCAACCATCCAACTTGAATTCTACTAATAACATCACCATCCATATCACCATCACATCGAACAATAGACCCGAGATTTGTGCTCATAGTAAGTGAAATTTTGAATTCATAATTTTTTTGTAGATAAAATTGTTAGAGTAATATATGTTATTTAACTTATATAAAAGTGGCTATTAGAATTGTATTTTTTTCAAAGTTAAAATTGATTTATGTTTTTAGATCTTTTTTTTATTTTAATATTTTTTTTTTTAAACCTTGTTGGCATGCTTTCGTTCTTCTCCCTCATTTTTTTCTCATCGAAAATCCTTGCTAGCGAGCAGCCCTTCAGCACTCTACCTTAAGCTGGGAAGTTTTGAGGTATGATTTAGTCAATGATGAAGAGCGAAACTCATACATTTATTAGCTATATTGAAACTTCAAACTGATGTTGCTATTAATGAGTTTGGAGTTGAAGAAAACTTTAAGACAAGGATGTGATTATTTGTGGCTTGTGATGATTATAAAGATGTTAGTCTCCTGTGGGACCTTCATTTATTGTTGGTTTACAAACAATGCCTTGTTAAAGAGGAGTTAGAAATTTCTATATTTATATTTGAATGTTTTGAGACTAAATGATTTGTATATTCGAGTCCCTTGGCTCTTAAAGCAATTCATTTTCCATCTCAGAACTCATTCTTTTGGTCATGGCCTGTGACACTAGCCAAAATTGGCCACCCTACCACCATTGCTTGGAGGAGTAGAAAGTTTAAATTATTTTGGGTCATGTTTACTCATTTTTAATACATGCTCTAAGTGTTTTTTTTGGCTGCTAAAATGCCTTATCAGCATAATTTGTCTTACAAGCCTTATAATCTGAACTAAGAATATTTCATTATATAATTATATATTAAAGTGTAGTCTGCAGCTTCACGTTAGGAAGCTTGTAAAATAAGGGCATTTGATTTCATACACATTCTCCAAATTCTCTATTTTCTTGACACAGCATGCTCCCTTCATAGTGTTGTTTTCTCCTATTGATGGGGAGGAGGTTGACATCATGAAGTCAGCATTCCGACCCGGGGACTTGCAAGAAGGAGAAAACCAGGCCGACATTAATGAGAGTTGTTGTCCAAGAAGGGTGATTCAAAGCATGGTGTAGACAAAGCTATTGGCATTATGCAGGTAGATTTAGGGGAAGCCGTTCCTCTTGATCCTCTCTTTATCAAGTGGAAGCCCGAGAGGCCCGATGAATTTTATTTACTTCTTGTCACCACTTATTCATTGTTTGGACGAGGTGAAGGCCCTTAGAGAGCGGGATGATGAACAATTACTATGTAGGCCTTCGTTAAGAAATGTTGTTGAGGATAGGGGTGTAAACAAGTTGAATCGAGCTCGAGCTACCTTCGGCTTGAGCTTCATTAATTAATCGAATGTGAGCTCAAGCTATAGCTTAATTCTACGAGTTCGAGCTAGCTCATGATTAATTGAAGTTGGTGTTATAATAAAATGACAAATAGAATGAGCAATTAGATTATGAAGTATAAAATATCATTTTTTAAAAAAATAATTTTATTAATTTAAACATAAAGTATTGAGTTTTAATATAATTTGAGTATTTTTTTGTTAATTATATTTTAAACAAGCTGGCCCACGAGTCATATCGAACCACAACTACTCAACAATAGGATGCTCTCCACTACCTCAAGAGAAATCTCATAATGACAACCAACAATAGCTCTACACATTCTCCTTTATACCCTCTGCAACTTACTCTCTAGAATATTCTATTTACCTTATATAAGAATGTACCTGATAGTTTGTATTCTAGCATTACACAGCTTCTTGCTAGCAGACTAAGCTTCTTTCTTAACTGTGTAGTGACTACTAAGTAAGCCATGTTTATTTCTGTTCTTTTCAGTAAGTTCTATTCTAATTACCTCTCCTTTTCACATATAAGACCTTGAGTTGCATGAATGTAATTTCATCATTTTTCAATTGTTATCAAATATATACTTTTGCATTAAATTCTACAAATGAGTTGGAATAATTTGTAACCACTACCTTAAAACAAGCAAGTAGTTAAAGTAAGTGTTTCTATATCAACCTGATCAAATTGGAAATTTTCGAGTTTTTAATATTTGCAATCTAAATACATATATTATTATATGTTTTTTTTTTTCAAAGAATGGCCGGATGCTATTATACGAGTCCCCAGCCACCCTTTTGTGCCTAACTATTCGATGACTGTCCTCATTAGCAGCAAACTGGCCAGTGGGAGATTCAAACCCTTGACCCGGAGAGACTTACGACCTTCAAAGAGGCTGCTCTACCAGCAGGTCACAACTGACGGCACAAAAACTAAATACATATATTACCTGCTCGTTTGAGACCTTCGATAATTCTGTAATAAATGATTTTCATAAAATATTTGTAGATGCTATTTCTTATCTGAAGTCTTGATCTAAAAAAGTAATGGAGGAGATTTACACAAAGCCATTTGAATCCGTGCAAGCTGCAATAACTTTATTTGAGCAGAAGATTGATCCTAAAAAAAGCAGCAGCAGCACCAATAAGGTAAGATTTAGCGGGAAAATGTAGCTGTTATTTCTCTCAACCGTTTATTTGATGTGGCATTTACGTACATACCACCCAATTCTTATGGATTTACGTATCTAACACTTAAACTTTACTTTTTCATTTATATCACCAAATTCTTTTTTATCCTATAAAAAGGATTTTTACATACAACTGCCCAAACATTAAATATAATAGTTTAAACACCCGAACTTCAAAGATAATATTTTAACCACTTTTTCATGCATAGGTTGGGTGGTATGAATGTAAAATGAAATGTTTGGGTGTCAGATATATAAATACATAAGAACTGTGTGGTAGTTATGTAAATCTTCCTAATTTGATTTCTAAATCTTGGTGACTATGGAGTAAAAGGAGGATTTTTGAAGGATTTAACAGATTCTAATCTGTTGCTACACAGGCCACGGAACACGAAAAAAACCTGGCCTTTTTCGAATTTGACGCATCTTCTAAAAGCCCCGAGGAATTATTGGCTTTGTTAAAGCTCTGTAAAGCGGAAAGAGACAATTATAAGGAGAAATTCAGAAAATCACAAGCCCTCTTTTTAGAATATGAGAAAAGATACCATTTTTTTCCTTCTGTTAGTAATTTGGAAGCTGTCGAATCAAGAACTGCTCGAAGGAAAGCTGAAATGATGAAGACAGAACTAATTGTAGAAGAAGAAGGTTCCCAGGAGCTTCTGAAGCATACTTTAGAGATTAAAAAATTTAAATTTTCATCTCAACGGTCAAATATTGAGGCAACGAAGCACAGTTCTGCTTTCTGTGGTGAAATAGAAGAAGATCTGAAGGCTTCTGAACCAGAAGTTTTTCAGTCAGAGATACAGTTACAGTTTCTTAAAAGGCATTTTGCTGAAATGGAGTTTCTGGAGATTGAGCTATTGAAACAAATTATAATGTCTGAATATTTACATGTGGAATTAAAGCAGTTGAAAGAGGCGCAATGCTTTTTCTCGAAAGATATTGTTAAATCCGAGAATGAGCTGATGAAACGAGTTGATTCTGGTAATGAAAAACGAGTTCTTGAGATCGAAGAGGAAGGGAAAAGAATGAAAGAAGATCTGAATTTCCCATGGGAGAAGATAAATGGAGCCAAGGGAGCTAAAACTCAACTACAAAAACCATTACAGAAAGAGAACGAAGAAGCTTCCTCCATTAAGAATAATGCGTTCACTATGCTTGATTCTGATGGCTTTTGCGCCGGAATCACAATCTCCATGGAGGAATACGAGTTTTTGATCCAGAAGGCTGAGATAGCAAATCAAACGAAGAGCGAGTCTTGCGAATATGATGTTAAAGAGTTGAAAAGAGAACTGGAAGATAAGAATTCGGAAATAAGTGAGCTGAGATGCCTGTTAGAAGAGGCTGAGAGAAGAGCTGAATTGGCTGAGAAAGCCAAAATGGTGGTGGAGAGTCAGCTCAGGAAGTGGAGGGATCAGCGGCGGCTGAGACGAGCTGCTTCCGATGCAGTAAAAGACTACGGCGCTACGAAAAATGAAGTGAACAGACAACATGAGAAGCCTCTGTTGTCTAAATTGGCTTGCATAAATCCTGAGGCTCATGGCCATCCTCCTCATCCAAAAAGGAGTGCTTCTGTTCATGATGGAAGAAAATCTAAGCACATTCCGCTCGGTAAACTTCTAAAAATAAAGTTTTAGTCGTCACAAACTTCTAAAAATTATTTTTTTGTTGTTGCAAACTTCTAAAAATTATTTTTTTCTTAGTTGCAACTTCTAAAAGTTGAGCTTTGGTAGTCATGATGTGGGAAGAGAGCTTTGAATCAGAAGAGTTGGGCACCAATGGAAGTTATGAACTTGCTCTTTGCCAAACTAATTCATTTGGAATAACATATTTTGAATATTCCAATACCTTACTCTAGCATGATACTCTTGTTTTTTGCAGGGGTTTTTACATACATAACATACAATTCTTATGTATTTACAAATCTCACCCCTAACTTTTGTATTTATGCACATTGCTCCTCAAATCTTTAATATCCTAACAAAAATAGCACTATTACCACTTTTTACGTGGAATATACCTTTTTCCTGCATAGATTTAAAACAATGAAGTGCTATGTGTAAATATGAAAGGATGGGTGTGAGATATGTAAATACATAAAAATTGTGTGTTACCCATGTAAATTATCCTTTCTTGTATTATCTGCTGCACTAACCATTCAATGAGACAACTAATTGTAGTGTTAAATTATCATGCATTTGGAATTCATTTTCTGGTTCAATTTCATTGTATTTGGAATTCACTGGATGCGGCCAAATTATAAATACAAGGCTTTGTATAAAGTGTTTTAACCATGGACACTCCTCCCGCCCCCTGCAGCCGTCTACCGTCGCTCGCTTGCAACCCGCCGACTCACCATGAGCCTTAACAAAGCCTACCGCTAGTTAGTCCGACCATCCGTCGCCGCCACTGGCCATCAGTCGCCGCCAGTAACAATAGTCTTTTGTATTTATTCAAAATAAATGAAGCAGACAGCCTAAAGAATTCTCAATTTTTAGGGGCATTTTTACAAAAATATCACACAACTCCTATATATTTGCACATCCAACATTTAAACTTAAATATTTATATTTATAGCACTCAAATCTCTCTCTTCTATTCCTTTTTGCTGCATGAGTAAAGTATTATAAATGTAAAATTCAAATTTTAGATGTTAGATGTATGAATACATAGAATTTGTGGCATTTATGCAAATCTTCCAATTTTTTTGTATTTATGTGTAATTTGTGTTATTTACACCGCTGAAAATGATAGCTGATGGCATTTTCATTTGATGGGGATTTTTTTCCTCATGAAATGTGAAAACTGGGATTAGGATATTATGAATTTTGAGTCTTTAAACATTCTTAATGAAATTTAGGCTAAATTTCACACTTATGCAAAAGAGGTCAGACCTTCAACTCCATCATGCTTAAATTGATGTTTTATGCATACCACCCAAATTTTATATATTTTCACACAAACTTTCATTTTTTTTTTTTTTTTGGGACATTGATTTCACAATCATATTAAGATATATGACGTAAGAAATTTAGGGTCATTTTGGGACTGCTTTCTGACTGCTTTGTTTTCTAGCTGCAGTCTGATTTTTTGAAATTAAAATAAATGTGTGATTGTCATTACAGTTATTTGAATAATAGTTTCTTCTTCAGCTGCTTCACAGTTGTTTCTTTAAACCCGATGCAACTGCCCCCAAACAGACCCTTAGATGTTAAAAATGTACATTAATAAAACTATGATGGTAATGTAAATCCTCTAATGTTTTAGTCATATAGTTGTGATATTAATAGATAAATGTATGAGTTGTAAATTGGGAAAGCGCTACCACGAATCTTGAGGAGATCCAATGGTTCAAAAGGCAAAAAATACAATTAAGAAGGGCCCACCGGTGGAAGTCCACTTGGCTCAATTATCTAACCGAGTGTCGAAGAGAAAGCAAAGGTTAACCGAATGTAGTAATCTGAGGTAGAGCAAGCAAAGCCAAAGGTATTCAAATGATCCGAGCATGAACCCATTCAACCTAGACAAGAACGATAGACATGCAAGCCAACAACCACAAGAAGTCTATCACAGCTGGCAATCAACCTTTTGATAGACTAGACCATAGGAAAAACAACACCATCAATCATTTAAGGGATTCCCAAGAGGCTCATTATCAAGAATTGAGAGGTAGCCATGCCATGATAAGTCTAAATCATCCATCCTGCACTCCATTTTGAAGAGTGAGCTATCTATCAGATTTCGATGATTCACTTTTTGTCCGATAACCTATCATACTTAGCAAATAAAGACTTTTATTAAGGATCAACAGGTGATAATTAAAAAAATAAGCCGACTGACAAAGTTCAGTTAATTGAACCATCTTGTTGATGAAAATCAATTGAAACTAACTATCAACCTCGACTCAATATAACCAAACAATCTTGCCTCACCTAACCGTAGCCCATCAAGCTAGAAGGAAGTTGGGCCATACATCCATACGTGTAATGTCTAGATTAAAGCAAAGACTTAACATGTACTTCACATATTATACCATATCCCCATAAACATGTGATCATTTTACGAATAGAACAGAGAATTACTGTTCATTATAGTGGACTTCTCTTTCTATCTCGATCTATTTCTTCTTTCTAACACTATAACGCCTGAGGTATGATTCACAAACAGTTCAAAATTCAACATAAGTAGTTGAGTTTTTATTTCAGACATTTATTTTAGAGCCCAATATTGTAAATTTTAATTTTTGAATTAATATTTAAATAATTATTGAGTACTAGACATGATTGTTGGCCCTAAAAGTAACACATTGATTTTGCTCTTGATAGATAGATAGACTTTAGATGTCTCCTTTAGATTTTATTTTAAATTAAGTAGCTATATTCCTTATCAATCAACCCCACACTTGCTTTTATAAAGCCCAAATTTGGGCTTATAGTACTCACACCAATAACCAATTTCCAATAATGATAATATTTTTCTTGGAATATTTACATACATACCCCATGATTCTTATCTATTTACATATCTGACACTCCAAGTTTTTAAATTTTAATTATGAAAATCTGAAAGTAACTTGAAACTAATGAAACATTATGATGTACGATACACCGCCAACAATTTTTCATCATTCGACACGACTCTCGAGGCATGACACAAATCCCAATATGATATTTTGAACAAGAGCCGTTCAAATTTTGATAAAAATTGATCAAGAGCTCCGATTTAAGCAAACTTATTGTTAAACTGACCGACTTGATGAGACAGACCTAATGATATGAAAACTAGTCCAATCTGAGTCAAATCAAACACAATTCAAGTCATTGAACCACCTTTGAAGATTTCTGAACAAATTCAGAAGGTCTAACGATTGTCGAATATTGCAAGTTTATACTCGAAGCGAGCGGCTCGATAAGACAAATCCAACGAGCTTAAGATCACTCAATTCTGACATCATTAAATCATTCAAATGCTCATTAAACGCTACATGATCGAGGGAAGCTTTCCAGACCAAAAACATTATAAATAGACCCCCACCCCTCACATGAGGGGGAGCTAAAGCCCAAAGAGAGCCTGAGGCATTTAGGAGAAGCTGCAACTTAGCATCGCCGCCGATCGTCATCGACCACTGCCGACCTCTGCCGTCAACTACCGCCGATCGCCGTTGAACTTTGCCAACCCTCAGTCAACGTTGTAATCTGAAAAATATAGTTATCATTTTCCCATTTGTTAAATAAGAGATTTCTGTAATCATCAATTTAATAGTAGATTCCTGCAACTGGGTCAGACCCCGTGGTTTTTCTCTTTACAGATTTTATACGTAAAAACTTATGGAGTCATCATCACTTGTTTCTCTTTCATCTGTGTGTGTGCTGAGCTTTTGTACAATGCTAAGACGATAGTTTGTTAGTCTACCGTCGTGAATTTTCTAGCACACATCAATGTGCAAATATTTTGAATTATACGGGCGTTCTAGTGATTTATAATAAACTTACTAAATATGTGCCTAGATAAGATTTTAGGAAAATTTACATATATACCATTCACTTTGTTTGTATTTACCTATATAACCTCTAAAGTTTAATATTTATATTTATAACGTTTTAGTGTCATAAACTTATGCATGAAAATGTGTATTTTACTTTTTAAAAGTTAGTACTTATACATGTTAACGTCATGATGTGATATTAAAGATTGGAGTTTTATTTATATAAATTTGAAAGTCCAAGGGGTTAAATATGTAAATACATAAATTGTGATTACTCTCTCACCGCCACCTAAGAAAATAATTTTTTTTAAATATATACCACATAATTCTGCATATTTATATATGTGACACATAAAAATTCATTTTCTTTAATTTATAACATTTTATGCCATAAAATATATGCATAAAAATATTAATTTTATTTTAAAAAATTAAGCAATAATGCCATTTGTATAAAATTCTAAAAATTTGATTGCCATGCATATAAATATAAAAAAACTATATGACATATATGTAAATATATAAAAGTTATGTAGTATGCATATAAATGCCCCCATGCCGATTTTTATTTTCTTACATATCTAACCACTAAAATTTGATATTTACATTTATCATATCCTTATTTTATAAGATCATGAATAAAAATACACATTTCACCTACAAGATTAAATTTTTGAGTGTTATTTTGTAAATATAAAAATTCAGATATAAAATGTTTAAATACATAAGATTATGTGGTATGTTAGTATTTATCCAAATGTATGGATGTTAACGATTTCGAGGAGAGCTGGGTTGGCTCGAAATCGGATTTAATATATTTAGTTTAGCTCAAAGCAAGCTCGTGGATTGTTATATTCGATTTCGAGCTTAGCTAACTGGGAATTGAATCAAGCTCAGTTGAGAATTTTAGGGCTAAGAAATACAAGAATAGACACAAATATAGAAGAAAACACAGAGATTTAAAAAGATTCGACAAAGATGCATACGTCATTAGGAACAAAACAACGATATTTCTTTTAATTCAGAAAAAGAGTACAGATAACTACCTACGGTTATAAACAAGACACACACACACACACATATATATAACCATGACGTACAAAAATTACTACAGTACTGTATCGCGGGGGTGTTGACCCTGCAGCCCCAACCCACATAAAAAAAAAAACTTTCACTCCGGTCAGTTGGTTCGCTCAGTTTAGCGCCAGCATTTGTCCTTTATCTGTCATACGAGCCGTACCTAACAAGCTCTATCCAGTTCGAAATCGAAAGGAGTTGGCTCAAATTGAGCTATTTGTATCCATTTCAGATCAGAAGCAGCTCAACTCGACTCAAATTTGAAACTAATTGACTAAGATTAACTTGAATCTGTTATAACTCGGAATAAACAAAAAACTGGCTCATGACTCATTATATTAAATGTTGAACTATATAATTTTTATAATTAAAAAAAAAATATTTCGAGCCGATCTCAAGTATGTTCGATCAGATACATTCGTAAGTAGAAGTCTACTAAAAGAAATTGATTTAAGGTTCGACTTATTTATTTCGATCGGAATCAAAATTTGAATGGAATATGGAGACCTTTAATTCAAATACACATCCCTATCCAAATGCATATTAAAAAAATATTATTTATTTTTAATTTAATTTAATTTTTTTTTGTTGAATTATTATTTGGGGTTTTATTTTCGAATGTAAAATTACCGATAATTTTCAGGAAAAAAAAATCTGTGTCGCGCGTTGTGTGGGGCTTTTGTGCTGTGTTGTTCTGCCCACGTGTCATAGAATCCGGGTAAGAATTCACACCCAAACGTGCACCCAACTAAATTTCCGGGTCAAAATTCACCCACTCGCATTCTGCAGCTTACTTGAAACCATCACAGTCATGGAAAAAACAAGAAAGATAAATAGTGAACAAAAAAAAAGCTTGGCTGGTATGCGCAAGACGACAATTGTGTCGAAACCCTAACGGATCTCTTCCCCGTCACGATCTCCACTGTCCGAACTCGAAGGTGGTCGGATGTCTCAAGGTGGAGATTCACTGTAGTGATCGTTGGGCCGACGGGAGTGGCGGGCAGAAGTAGGTAGCTCTTCAGCAGGATGGCACTGTTCAGGAGGCTGTTTTACAGGAAGCCGCCGGATCGGTTGCTTGAAATCTCCGAGAGGGTCTACGGTACGTCTTCTGCCATGTGTTAGATTTGTTGTCCTTACTTGCTACTGGTTTTGATTCTTTTTTCGTTTGTTTCTGTGCGGAATTGGGATCGGTTGTAGGACCGGGAAGTGTGGTGTTGGCGATGTGGAGATATTGGGTTGGACAGGATGCTGGGATTAGTGTTTTGATGTTGTTAATTTTAAGAAACTGTTAAATCTTCGTTTTGAATTGTCCATTTCTTTGCAGTGTTTGATTGTTGCTTCTCCTCTGAAAGCTTGGGAGATAAAGAGTACAAGGATTACCTCGGAGTTATAGTTTCTCAGCTCCAAGATTACTTTCCCAATGCCTCATTCATGGTCTGTAACTTTAGGGAAGGTGATAAGAAAAGCCATATCTCTGATATTCTGTCAGAGTACGATGTGACGGTCATGGACTACCCTCAGCACCATGAAGGTTGTCCCTTGCTTCCGTTGGAGATGATCCATCATTTCTTGAGGTCTAGTGAGAGCTGGTTGTCTCTGGAAGGGCAACATAATGTTTTATTGATGCATTGTGAAAGAGGAGGCTGGCCCGTTCTTGCGTTCATGCTTGCAGGCCTTCTACTCTACAGGAAGCAGTACAATGGGGAGCAGAAGACACTTGAATTGGTCTATAAGCAAGCTCCGAAGGCTTTGCTTCATCTTTCCAGTTCGTTGAATCCTCAACCTTCTCACCTTAGATACCTGCAATACATAACCAGACAAGGTGGCGGTTCAGATTGGCCTCCTAAGGACAAGTCCTTCAAATTGGAATGCATCATTCTTAGGTTTGTTCCAAAATTTGATGGCGAGGGAGGTTGCAGACCTGTCGTGCGGATTTATGGTCAAGATCCTCTAACTCCTACCAACAGGACCTCAAAATTGCTTTTTTCAACTCCAAAGACCCAAAAAAATGCTCGGCATTACAGACAGGTTATGCTTGTTCTTTGTGGACCTAGGTGATTTTTGGTTGAGTTTATTTAGGAGAAAAATGTCAAAATGGTCCCTCGACTCTTTATAGAAAATCATTTTAGTCTCATAGCTTATATATGTGTCAATTTAACCCGACTCTTTACATATGGGCTGAAATAGTCTCAACAGATGAGTATCTTAGCCCCAATTACAAGAGTCTGAGGACTAATTTGACACTTATATATAATTTGAGGGCTATTTCGGTACTTCACTCGTTTACTTAGAATTCAAGTGTATTTATATGCAATGTAAAGTAAATTCAATATACTTGAAACACACAGTTATTTGACCGGTTAAAATAAATTCAGCAAACCAATTATTGTTTTTTGTTTGTTTGCAAGAAAAATAAACTCTAAATATTTCAATGCAAAGAGCATGGGTATGATACTGTCATATTTTCCAGCAAGGTTGATAATGTTCGTCGTATTTGATTGCGACATGGGGTGTTCCGGGATGGGGCGAGCCGTGCATGCAAGCTTTGGATGCTAATGGGACACATGGGGAGTTGGGACGAGCTCTTCACAATTACTAAATACATGAGGAGGAGCGTTTTGCAGGGAGGAGCACCTCACAAAAAATATGAAGTTTTGGAATTTGCCCAATTTTGTGGAATTTTGTATTCAAATTTCCCTAAAAAATTGCTTTGAAATTATTTTACACTCATCCAATCAGCTGAAAATGTAAAGCCTCAACAATTTGACAGAATGTAATACACTCCTGAATACACTCAACCAACCAGCCTCTTTATTAATGTTCTTTTCGTTCAGCTTTATTGGTTTTTTATAACTTTTATAGGAGAATGCATGCCTAAAAATAAGTGCCAGCTGCCTTGTTCAAGGAGATGTTGTACTTGAGTGTATCCATGTGAACGATGATTTGGAGCGAGAAGTCATGATGTTCCGAGTCATGTTTAACACCGCGTTTATTGAGTCTGATATTTTATTGCTGAACAATGAGGAAATTGACGTGGCATGGAATGTGAAGGATCAGTTTCTTAGAGATTTCAAAGCAGAGGTTCATTCCTCCTTTTCATTAATTCAACTTTATCTTCCTTTTACGATGAAATTTGAACACTCATTCATTGCCATAACAGGTACTCTTTTCAGACTTTGATGCGGGTGAATCTGAAATGAACTTAGAAGTAGCAACTGGAGATGATGATGGTGATTTTGAAGGTGCTTCCACAGAGGAGTTTTTTGAGGCCGAAGAGATTTTTAGCACCTCAGAATTGCCTATTGATGCTCAGATAATTCATAAAAGAAGTACAGTGGATGACAATGTTCCAAATTCAGAACTTAATGTTGTAGCTGATAAAGATATGAAGAGATTAGAAAGGGGCTTTACTCAGCAGAGTTCCAATATTTCCATTAACAGGGGGTTAGATAAAATTGATAGAACTATTGCGCCGGTTGAATTCACTAGAATGGCTGATGAAGCGGAGAGCACATTTGAAACCACTGATTCTGAACCTAATGTTACTGAAAAACTTATTTTACTGCAGAAAACAGAGGTCATATCTCCAACAGTCGAAAAGTCTTCTAAATCAAATTCTTCTGAAGATTCTGAGCCCAAAACATTTTATGCATCAGCAATAAGCAATTTCTTTCAGAAGACTAGCACTGCCGATGATGAAGCGGAAAAGTTGGAGAACCTCACACTTAAAAATAGAAGAAACATCAAAGCGGAATATAGTGTTTCAAAAGAGGGCATGAATGGTTCTTCTTTTGAAAGAAAACCTATTTTGGATGGCAACGATCACGATTTTGCTATTCTAAGTGCGGTTGATCATAAAGCACAAGGAGTAGATGCATATGATTGCCAGAATGATACGGAAATTGAGGTGGGGGTATATTCTGATAACTGGTTGGAAACCTCATCTTCAACCGATCAGGGAGAAAGTGGACCAAACATTGCTATTTGCAATAAGAGAACTTCTAGCGAAAAATCGATAGCCTTAGATGAGATGAATCTGTTTGGAGGGAATAAGCCAGCAGGAATCAACAGTTTCATACAGAAAAGCAGTGTTATTGTTCCCCTTCACATGGAACAAGAGAGTGCAGCTGACCCAAGCCATCTTGAATGTTTAGATTCCCTCGTTGAAGATAGAAATGTGTTGGAAAGCTTTGTCTCTGAAAGTGATCCGGTGATTTCTATATTCAAGGAATCTGTTTTGAGTGATGGTAATCGAAAGTTTGGTTTGAGTGACGCTGCAAACAAAAGATTGTGTACTGCAGAAATTGTTGATTTTGAAAGAGAAGATAATGATAGGAGGAGTGAAGAAGTAAGGGTTGAGGCAAAGTCTACAAATAAGAAGACGGGAAGTATTACTCAAAAACATAATAATGAGAAGGTTTTGCCTCCCATGCCAAAAAAAAATTCAACAAAAAGCAGTCCTCCATTTAATCCTGTCATAAATAAACTGAAGTGTAATCAACAAAAAGCTTCAAATTTGGACGCAAAAGCAGCCAAAACTAAAATTGTTGCTCGGTGGATATCCCCACAAAAAGCTTTGGATGCAACATCTTATAGACCTTCTCACCCTCCATCTAGATACAATAGCGCACCACCTTCTTTAGCCATTTCATCAGTTGAGAAAGATGATGAAATGATCAATACTACTGTTCTTCCGGTAGACTGTCATTCATCAGATGAGAATGTTACTTCAATTGGCAGTTTGCCATCACTCTCTGTATCATCAATAGCACCTTTGAATCATGTCCTCGATCATATATCGACAACTTGCCAGCATATAGTTGTCGATTCTCCTGATTTGCATCTTGCAACACCATCCCTACCATTGCCGCCACCGCCACCGCCGCCGTCACCACCCCCTCCTCCTCCTATCCTAACACCACCACCACCACCACCACCTCCTCCCCCTCCTCCTCCTCCTCATCTCCTAATACCACCACCTACATTCGTAGGACCTTCTGTCAAAGTCGCATCCCCTTCTCCTTTTTCGGCACCCAATTTCTTAGGATCACCCATCAAAGTCTCAAGCACTTGTCCTCCTCTCTCTACTCCTCTACCTCCACCCACAAACAAAAGTGTATTCATGAATGCTTCTATTTTGCCGCCGCCGCTGCCGCCACCACCACCAACACCCCCATCAATGCACCAAGTAATCCAAACAAAGGTTCCAGTCCCCCCCTCACCACCTCCACCTCCACCTCCACCTCCACCTCTGCCTTCATCTTCTCCATCCATGAGTTATTTGGGTACATTTTCTTCTCCTCCACATACAACGGTGTCTATTACCGTGAGGAATTCACTAGGTGCACCTCCGCCTCCACCTCCACCTCCACCTCCCCTTCCACCTCCATGTGGAGGTTCATCTAATGTCACCCGCTTTCCTCCCTCGCTTCCTACCAAGCCTTCGTCTAGTGGATCAGGTCCCGCTATCCCAACTCCTCCCCCTCCACCTAAGCCAAATGTTGATGGATTAGCTCCTAGCTCTCCTCCTTTAAAGCTTTCTACTAAAGCTTCTTCAGGAGCACCGCCACCGCTTCTACCACCAATTCTTATGCGAGGAGGAACTCCTTCTCCACCACCACACCCTGGAGCATGTGTAGGAGCTCCAATGACTCCCTCTATAGCTCCACTTGGAGTGCCACCTCCTCCACCACCTCTACCCGGGGGACACAACGTTGCTCCGCCTCCCCCTCCTCTCTCTGTAGGCCGGGGTGCTCCAGCGCCACCACCTCCACCACCTAGGGGATGTAACAAGATCCCCACTCCCCCTCCACTTGGAGGTTGTGGTGCTCCACCAACCCCACCACGAGCTCCTGGTGTCCCCCCTCCACCACCTCTTGGTACCCCTCCAAATGGTTCGAGAGGTCCACCCCAGACTTCCTTAGTTGGAGGAAGAGGGCGCGGGCTTTCACGTCCTATTGGATTTGGTTCCTCTTCACTAGCACCACGTAGATCATCATTGAAGCCATTGCATTGGGTGAAGGTCACAAGAGCAGTTCAAGGAAGCTTATGGGCAGAAATACAGAAGTCTGATGATGCTCCTAGGTATAGTAAATATGCAGTTAATCACACTTATTTCCTTTGTAGATAGTCAATGTAATGTATATCTTCTGTTATTTTCTAAAGTAGTATTTATCTCTCCTAATATTAGATATTGTATTATATGATAATCTCTATTCATTTTTTGAAATTACACTTGCTTTAGTTGCAGCATATTTTTTATGGCTTACCAATTGGAACTGCTTTCAGTGTTTCGGAATTCGACGAGTTGGAATTGGAAAGTCTGTTCTCTGCTGTCATTCCAAAGTCAAATGATGGATCAAAATCGGAAGGACGAAGGAAATCAGTTGGGTCGAAATCTGATAAAGTCCACCTGGTAACTGAAGGATGCTAACTTTTGTACTCAAGTGGCTATTCTCGTCATGCTTTCTAGACATCTAAATGATTTTCTAAAGTTTCATGTGGCCTTTCTTGCTTGCATGATAATTGGGCATGCTTGCATTTTAAAAATGTTTTTTTTAATCCCAATAATCTTTGTTCATTCTCCATTTCGAGCTTTGCACCAATGTACCACAAACTGCACCATCTGCTCTTAACCTAAACTCTAAGAGAAGGTCCTTAGTTTTCATAGCTTCATACAAATTGAGGCTGTACACTAACAATTTGTTGACAGAGAATAAGTAATTAATGCAAAGGGCTATCTTTGAAGATGGACATTTACTACCATAACATTATAATTGACTGGGACATTTAACTCACTCTTCCATGAACATTCAGATGACAGCAAATCCACTGCTTATATCAAATCTTACTGATTTGTTGCTTGCCAATGCTCATGCCATCTAGTTAGCATCAGTCCTCTTTTGACAGTTAAAAGCATTTTATCATCTTAAATTTGTAAACATTGGTGTTTATCATGCTTGAAATTGATAAATATCAACATTCTCTTATGCTTAGAATGAAATAAGTCATTTCAATGTTTCTCTATAAGTTTGACGGCCATATCAGTTATGATTTTGCAAATTATGCTTAGTCATGCTGCAATAAATAATTTTGCATTATGAAGGGCTTAAGTAGTGCTTGAAACTCCCACTACGCTTGGGATTGTTTTTGTTACTTTGTATACAATCCTACCCACGCAATGGAGAAAGCTGATTTCTATCACTCAAATCTGGTCCTCTAGATTTTAATGGAGGAATCTTAATCGCAGCACCAAGCCTTCCATTTAATAGTAAAATCATCTTCGTTTTTTTTTTGTTAGGGTGGAAAGAGGGCCAATAACTAGACTACATAGCTTTAGATCCAATGCCGAATCAGGGGTAGTTGGAGAGAAAGCTAGATGAAAAAGCTTCAAATGAGTTTAGGAATTAATCCATAAATTTGTTATGTCAGAATGTATTTTGAAAGTTTAGGTCTTTTGCTTTCGAGTATAGCAACTTAGCTTTTATTGAATCCATGCTATTTTCAGGATCATCGATATCTAGTACTTGAGGTATTTTATTTCCATTCTATTCAATAGTTATCTTTCTTCTTATGACTTCATTACATCTTTATTGATTTATTTCTCTTGTCAAGTCTGTTTTTTTTTTTTTCTTTTTAATATTTTTTCTCCTGTTTAGTTTCTTCTCAATAGTGGTGTTGAGTTTTGGCTTAATCAAGTTAAACTTGTTTAATTATTAATTAGGTTGAGCGGGAACTCGAGCTTGACTTGAGTAAATGAAGTCAAGCTCGAGCTTGACTCATATACTCGAGCTTCATTAGGAAGCTTAATATGGACTTGATTATTGAGCTCAAATTCATTTATAGATATCAAAATTTTTTTACCCTTTTACAATCAGCCTAATTAAAATTTGATCATAGATTTTAGCTGATGTTAATCGATTTGACTCGATGAGTTATATATTTGAGTCAGGTCAAGCTTGAGCCCAATCTTCTATAATATATGAGCTTAAATTTGTGTTCGAGCTTGAATTTGTGAGCTCATTAATGAGTCGAGTAGAGTTTGAGCTAGCTCACAAGCTGGCTTAGCTCACTTTCAGCTTCATTTCTTAGTACTTACTATGGCAACAATGCATTTTGTGTAGTGTTTGTTAGCCATAGTATTTCACTTGTTTACTTGTTTTTTTATTAAGAATGGAAAAAAAAAGTTGTGTTTCAGAACATAAGTTGAGCCAGCTTGTTTAGGAAATAATAGTTTTTATCTTCAAAATTATTTATGAATTTTGAAAATTACTCCTTAACCAACAAGAATTTTAAATATTTTTAAGTCACAACTTCTTAATTTTTTAGCTATTGCATTGTTATAAGCACAATATTCAACTTCCATACTCCACTGACTGTTTTTTTTTTTAATTTTGCATATATTTTTATTGATTTAGAAAAGGCTTATAATAAAGTACCAAGGGAAGTAATTTGGGGAGTCTTAGAAAAGTAATTTGTTGATATTGCTTATATTTAGGACATTAAATGTATGCAGACTAGAGTTGTTACTTGTGTTCGAACAGAAGGAGGATTGACCATATATTTTCTTATTTAAGTTGGAAAAATCAACTTTAAGCCCTTATGTTTTTGCTTTGGTTATGGATTTTCTTACTGCACCTTTACATGAAGATGTATCTTGGTATATGCTTTTCATTGATGATATACTTCTTGTGGATAAGACTAAAGAGAGAAAACTTAAATTATGGAGGCCAACTCTTGTGTCTAAGGCTTTTTTTTTTGTTGGTTTTAAAACTTCATTTTTTGGATTTTATTTTTGTTGTTGTTGGTTTTGTTGCGGGGTTTTTACCAAGGTTGGTTCAGTTTTTTAAAGGAGTTGACGTTTTTGTTTTTTTTTTCAAGTTGTTTTTGTTTTGGTTGGGGATTTTATAAGTAGAATTCAAGTTGGATGGTTGAAGTAGAGGAATGCATCGGGCCTTTTATGCGATAGAAAAGTACTGCTTAGATAGGAAAATTTTATAGGATGGTGTTGGGACTTGCAATGCTTCATGACACAAAATGTTGGCCTGTAAAAGAGAAACATTAAATCAAGTTAAATGTTGCTGAGATGAGAATGCTCGGGTGGATGAGTGACTTTGCACTTAGAGACAAAATGCAAAATGAATATATCCGTGAAAGGGTTGTAGTAGCTCTAGCGGTAGATAAGATTAGAGAGAGCCGCCTTAGATGGTTTGTTCACATTAAACGTTGACCATTTAATGGCCCAGTTAGGAGAGTAGATGTTTTAGATTTGACTTATGTTAAGAATGGTAGAGGTAGACCTAAAAGGAGTTGGAAAAGTTGTATAAAAATATTCTTAATTTATTAGAATTAAATGATGCCACTCAATAGGATACAATAGAGAAAAAGAATTCCTGTTGTCTATCTTTCTTCGTGGGATATAGGCTTGTTGTTGTTGTATATATTTTTGTTATCTATTCTTGATTTCAAGTGTTTCTGCAAGAGATGAACCTGAAAGTCATCTTCAATGCTCCTCTTTGGACAAACTTTCCATGTCGTTTACGCTGCGTTTAATGAAGTACTTTTAATTATGTTATTCAGCCATTGCCTTGATGAATATGCTATCCTAAAGAACTTGAATAATTAGATATTTGCTTCCGTTTGCATATAACTCTTTAATATTATCTCACTCCTTAAATGAGCTATAAATTCATTGTATTTATTCATTTTTGAACCTATAAATCTTGAATTTTTTTTTTTGGTATAGATTGAACTAAGAAGGGCAAACAATACTGGGATCATGCTGACAAAGGTTAAGATACCGATTCCTGATCTGATGGTATGCATTTTTCTTTTATTTACCTTGTCATGTAAGTAAATTTTTCACTATAAAGTTATGGGCAATATCATCATTGTCAATCTTGTTTGTATTTATATATTGCCAAAATTCCAACTAGAAGATTGAATGATTGGTTTTGCAATGGTGGTCTTTTCATGCTCTGGAGTAAATTTTTATGTTTATTTAGTTTTGCACATTAAGTTGACCAATATCTGAAAACAGCTTACTGAGGGTTTGGTTGGGCGAAAAAGTTTCATCAATTTGTTTGTTCAAATAATCGTTGTAATTTACCATGTGGAACCATTGGTTGTCAGAATTTGATCATTATCTGCCCTGTCAATTATTGTTTTAATGGTCAGTCCAGCGAGGGCTTCTATATTGCATGGGTGTTTAGTTCTTCCACTTAGAAGAATATGATTTTTTCATGGATATGATCATAAAGGGGAATATATTATCACAACTCATTTGTATGACCCGAAAGAGTTGAACAATAACCAGACAAAGTGAGCCAATGCTGCAAATAAACTGAGCCGAGCTGAGCAGTAACTTGCTTGAATTTAAACTCATTTGCGAAGACCCTATTTTATCTAGAGTGCAATCTCAATTCGAGTATTTGGTGTATTATTCAAGCTTTCATCTTTATTTTTGTTTATTTATTTGTTTTATTATTTTTTTTTTTAGTAGTTTTCAAGCTTATTTATTTAAAAATATGACCATTTGAGCTTGCTGTGCTCGGCTTATTAGCTAACAAAATAAACCTTTCTGAGCCTACTAACAAGTAGTACTATCGAGTAGTTTGTTTGTTTACTTGACAAGTCTTATCACGCCTATTAATAAATATCCTATTGAGCTTAAAATTTAAAAATAAGATCTTAACTGAATAAACTATTAAGAAAAAAAAAAACATACATAAGTGGCGCGTGTTCCCGAACAAAAGCAGTCTAATATAGAAAATTAAGAGGCCTCCCATGTCATGATATATTAAAAAAAAATTTAATGGTCTTAAACGAGTATATTATTAAGCCTTAATCAAGCTTCTTAATTAGTTTGTTTAGGATCTACAAATAATATTATTGAAGATCATGTACAATGTAACATATTTATCAACTGAGTATTTATGAAAATGCTCAAATTTATTCAATTAATTAATTAAATGATCATAAATTGGTTCTAATCGAGCTTAACAATGAATAGCTTGTTGAGTATATTTGTTCATGGAAACCCAAAAGTGTGGTGACTTGATGAAGTTCTAATGAATACAATAAATATAATCTGATCAAAATAATAATATTTTGCTAAGCATATGATCAAAGCTTCTAATAAATTACAGAAAATTAGTTGAACAATAACTATTGTCATAATTCTTCTAAGAAAAGAAATAAATTGCTGCAAAAATAAATAAATAAATTTTTGAGCTGAAAATCATAAAATTTAATATATGTGTGTTTGCAAGAAACAAATACAGTTTGTGAAATTTAATTGAGTGCAAATGACAAGGAATTTAGTGTATAACACAAATTGATACCATTCATATTGTATAGTTTGTGGTCCTGATTTTTCATCCATAGTTACATACTTGGGATTTTGTAAGCATTGATTCCTTCATACCTATAACAATTACATGTTCGCATTTTGTAACATATTCTTATGTAGAGAGAAAAAAAGTCTTTATCTTTTTACGATGGCAATGAATATGTCTGGTGCGAGCTTTAAATTTAGGCCCGTAGATTTGTAGTCATTGGTGATATGCGACTTGTGGTTTGAAATTTATGAATGAATATGACACTGACAGGAATTTTATGAATTTATTTTGATTTTAACACAATTCATTCATTAAGAAATGGGGTGGCCTTGCCAGTTAAGGGAGTGTTCATCTTTCTATGGTCTTTGGCATTCTACAAGGAATGAATTTAAGCATTTACTTGCCCGTCCAAAAGAGCTCTTAGGGGTGTTGGGCAGCCCAGGACTTAAATACTGCTTTTTGGCCCTACACCTAGCCGATGCGGGACTTTTTGTCCGTGACAAGCTGCCTTGAATCCTTGCCGTTGTATTTTTCTCTACAGTCTGGTCCCTTGCTGTTCGCTCTAGCTGTCTCACACCAAATTTTGTCCATCCTCTTACTAGCCTACAGTAGTCTCCACGCCTTGTTATAGCTTGCCAATCATTCAACCTCCCTTTTCTTTATTTGGTCAATTTTGGGCTTTTTGATTCATGTGATTGTTGTTGCTATCTCATTAATCCAGGTGTGTTCTATTGTTATTAAATTATATAGCTGATTTCAGCCCTTTGTACATTTTTTACTAGAAGTTCTCCATAAACATGTATAAATTTAACACAAATGATGGAATGTATACAGTAAGTTCTATGCAATTCTTGTAATGTTACTAGATACTTGTGCCTTTTCTTTTCAATTTCGTTGAGTTGCAGCTTTCTGTGTTGTATTGCTTAGAATTTGCAAGCCTTCACTGACGCAATCTTGTTTCTTTCTTTCACCTAATTTTTTTATTTGCAGTCTTCATTTTTGTAGTCTTATTTCTATTCTCTTCTTTCAAATTGTCGGCAATTAACACCATAATTTTCCTTCCCATGGATCACAACAATGCTGACGTTCTTTTGGCTGTAGTGTCATTTGAAATAGCGACTGACAACCGAAATCTAACAGGAGAATTAGAAAACATTCTTTGAACAGATTTTTTTAATGAAAAGAGGTACTTCAACTGGTCACAATTGATTCAAATCTCCTTGTAGGAAAGAGTTAAATTGGGCCATTTACTTGACCCCTGATCTTTAACAAGGTGATCCCATTTTCAACGCTCGGTGTGAACAGGACTTTATGGTGATGTCTTTGTTATAGAAGCCCATGAATCCTTTAATAAGTGAAATTTGCTTGTTCTTTCATTCAACAACAAAAATATGGAATACATGAATCAAATGCATCGTAGAGCCTGAGTTGTGGTTTAAATCTATGGGATCAAAATGAAGATTTCATCCGCAATGCAAGGAGGATGATACATTATGGAATACTCCAACTAACTTCAAGGCTTTTGAAATAGTTGAATTCTTATCAATACATCCAAATGATATGTCCGACAACGATACAACCGAATTTATCATTTTTAATTTTATCAAATATTTAACAAATTCTCAAATGGACTTTTATTCCTTAAATGAAATCATTGCCATCATTTGAAAGAAAGGGAGATGTTGATTACTAATAACCTAACGGAAGGTTCACCTTTAGCGACTAACTTTCTACGTGCTAGGATTATTCAGGGATCAAATCATCTTTAAAGAATCTAATAGGTTCCGAGATACATTTTCCCATAGAAATTAGGGTAAAATAAATATTTTATTGCATGATCATCAAACACTCAAGATGAATTTATTGATAAGCACCTACAATTCAAAAAGGAGGCAATATCTCCCAATTACTACAATCCGAGAGGTAGGAAATCTCTCCAAAATCCTGATCGAAAGACTCAAGACCCAATCTCATGCATATCTCCAATCCTAAATATATTAACTCTATTTATACCGAACAATAATAATAATAAAAAACTACATTGCCCTTTGGTTAATAAAAGACAAAATTGCTCTTATGCACCGACACAACAATACTCCTTTCCCAAAAATACACCTTGTCCCTCAAGATGGAAAATTGTTGTTGGATCAGGTCATATCGCCCTCAAGTGGCGTCATCATTTGACTTTCATTTCCCATTAATCTGAAACTCGTAGTGACTCATTGACTCAAATTATCGTCTTGCGCACATCCTTTTACCGCATTCGAATCTGATTGTGTATTGATTTTTCAGTAAATCTTTGAGAATATCGTAACCCCAAATATCTCATCATGTAGCTCATCGATCACCAAAATCTCTGTCAATTTTGTATCTTGTATGATTTTCATGTTATGCCACTCGATTAAGAATACCAGCCATCGTCCTAAATCACCCTCATCATAGTCTTTAGTGTTACCAACGTCTTGCACAAATTGGGATCACCGTGAAGCACCGCCATGTTGTCTCCCTCTTGAATACTCTGTAGTGTCCTAATCAGTCCCTTACAAACTCCCCCGTTCTTCTCCATTTGTCTCATTCCCATCATTACTTCTGAATTCCTCTTCTCCTATATGGCTTTTGTAGTAAATGACACTGACACAGTTGGAGGCAACGCTCCGCCAGGCTCCCACCCACCGTGGTTCCCCATCCCGGTCCAAAATTTTTCAAAGCGATATTCTTTGGCTCTGTATCACACAATCTCATTCTGCTTGCTGCTGCTCATTCCAAACCTTATGATGTCGTGCAATTTCCTCCAGAGGCTGTCGCTCGAATATGTTCTTGGCTCTTTTGTTCTATCCTGCTTACTTTTGTTTGTTCGAGCCATCCGAATGTTACAGTATTTCTTTCAAATGTTAGTGCTCGAGTTTGCTCCTAATTATTTCACTCAATACTGCTTGTCCCAATTCGCCTAAAGCAGCTAAGTTGCCATGATTGTTGGGATTCCTCCAAACAATTCTCAATGTCACAACAAAATATGATCACATGATTCAAAAAAATTGGAATAATAAGTTTAAACCAAAAGCAAAATAAAAAAACAAACAGAAAAGAACACATGAATTTTACGTGGAAAAACTCGAGAGCGAAAAAAAATTACGGAACCACACCTCCACAAATTTCACTTTGAATTTCTGAGAGTTTTACAAAAGATTCACACAAGTTTTTTCTCAATACTCACATGGAGAAACTTACGATGGACCACTCTACACTCTTCCTACAAATCCGACGCAGAAACAAACATCGAAAAATACCAGAATTCTTCTCACCTTCCCCAGGATTTTATTGAGGAACAAACTGGAAGCCTTACGCTCAAAGCTTGCACATACACTACCCGAAATCGTGACATAAATAACAGTTCTTGTGCCACCCAGATTTGGGCGCAGAGGCGCCTAGTTCTCTGGAAGCAGGTGCCCCAGTGTCAGGAGTGGGCGCCTAAGCGCCTAGTTTGGGCGCAAGACTTCCACCTTCTCGGTCTGGGAACACTCAATTGGCGCTTAAGTGCCCATAGCCGACACCTTGACGCTGGGTGCACTGACCACGTGGAAGCTTGCCTGCCTGCTGCTCATGGGTGCTACAGTCAGACTTCACAACTAGTAATATCCCACTTGGAGATTGATAGCACCAAGTCTACTCCTTTGTACCCGCACCTACTTCCGAATTGCCTTCGTAGTCACGAACCGTGGTGTAGCTCACATTTGGTCTCAACCTTCATGAAACTCAACTGCAACCAAACACAACTCCTGCTTATAAAGTGTCACCACCTTCTTCAACATATCCACAAGATTTTCAGCTGTATGTTTATTTTCTAGAAGTAATTGCTCATCTTCTAAAAGATTTTAAATGAAATGATACTCGAGCTGGATGTGTTTTGTCCTGACATGAAAAACAACGTTTTTAGTAAGATGAATCACACTCATATTGTTACTGTAGAGCTTTCCAATCTCGTGCTCCTTGTTCAATTCTGTTATGAAACTCTGTAGTCAAATCATCTCCTTTCCAACATAAGTAATAACAAAATATTGGACCTCCGCAATAGAAAATGCAACGATTTTCTACAATCTGGAAACCCAACTCACCGCGTGCTCCCCAATATGAATATACTGCATCTTCTGCCAGATTTTAATCTACAAATCCTTGTAGACTAATTCTTGTATTTCCATAGCAAAGTGTTATATTGATTATTCCTCTCAAATACCTGAGAATTCACTTTACTGTCTCCCAATAATGTCTGCTTGGATTGCTGCATATGCAATATCTGGCATGGTATACATCACATACATCAAACTTCCAACTGTTGAAGCATACAAAGTTCTCTCTGTTTGTGCTTTCTCTGCTCAGAGTTAGGCTATAGCTCTTTAGATAGTTTGAAGTGAGTATCTAAGACAGTGCTAATTGGTTTTGCTTCACTCATGTTGAACATTTGTAAGATCTTTTTAACATACCCTATCTGAGACAATTTCAGTGTTTTTGCATTCTTGTCTTTGCTGATTCTCATCCTGAGGATCTTTTTGGTTGGTCCTAAATCCTTAATCTCGAACTCACTTGATAATTGATTCTTTCAGATTCTTATTTTCTCCATATCTGCTTCTATAATCAACATATCATCTATATGCAGGAGAGGTAGAATATAACAGATACCAAAGTGTTTGATGAAGCAACAGTGGCCTACTTGACACTTCAAGTACTTATTTTCTGACGTAAGCTTGTCAAACCTTCTGAATCATTATCTCGGGGCTGTTTCAAGCCATAAAGACTCTTTTTCAATATGCAGACAAAATCTTCTTTGCCTGGAACCTTGTAACCTTGTGGCTGCACTATATACAGTTCCTCCAGATCTCCTAATAAGAAAACTGTTTTTTACATTCATCTGTTTCAGATGTAGATCTTCCATAGCTACTAGGCTCAACACAACCTTCACAGTTGTTATCTTCATCAATGGGGAGAGGATCTCTGCATAATCTACTCATTTCCTCTGCTGGAAACCCTTCACAACAAGTCTTGCCTTGTAGCATTTACTACCAACTGACTCCTCTTTCAGCCTGTAGACCCATTTGTTGTGCAATGTCTGGATTCTTTAGAATTAGCTGAAGAACCGTTTCCAGTTCTGACCATGTCCTTGTACATCTCTATTTAGTGACATCCTTGCTCCTGATGAATTTTTTATTCTGATAATCCCAAAAATTTTACCCAAACTTATCTGAGTCATATCCAAAGAAGGTGCACTTGACAAATTTCGAGTCAAGTTTGCGTTTAGAACCTGCATCAACGTGCAAATTTGCAAAACACAAAAATACTCTTAAATGAGATAGACATATATTTTGTCACTCCAAATCTTTTAAGGCAAAGCTTCCTCCAAAGGTACTGAGGGGCTACGATTAATCAAATAAACTGCAGTGTTAAATGCTTCAGCCTAGAACTTTTTTGGCAAGCCGACATGCATCCTTTTGCTTCTAGCATGCTCCATGATTGTTCTGGTCACGCACTCAGCCACATCATTCTGCTGCGGTGTCCTTGAGACAATGAACTTATGCCTGACCCCATTTGTAGCACAGAAATTACTAAACTTCTGAACACGGTCTCGTTATGTGATCTGAAACATTTCAGCCTCAAGCCCATCTTATTTCCTACCGTTGCCTTACATTTCTTAAAGATTTCAAATACATCAAATTTCTGCTTTAAGAAATAAAATCATTTCTTTCTCGTGTGATCATCAATGAATGTGACAGAAGAACAAGAACCTTCTATGAAATAAACAAGTGTAGGACCCCATACATCGATATGCACTAACTTTAGTTTCTTTGGCTTTACCACTGACCCGCTCTTCGAGAAAGAAACATTCTTTTGCCTGCTGTATATACAATCTTCGCAAAAATCTAGATAAACTGGTTTCAAACTTTGAAACTTGTTTTTAGAAAGTAGACTTTATACATTTTTCACTCATATGATCAAGCCTACAGTTTCACAGACTTGCATCCACCCTGTTTCTAGCCACATCAATGAAATTAGTTATTTCATTGATCAATAAAGGGTGCCTTCATTGTTGCCCTGAGCCATTATTAATGCCCCCCGGTCATTTTCCATGAATTACTTGTGAAAGTCGACACGAGTCCTGTCTTTGCCAGCTGACTCACAGAGATATTTATCTTCAAATTAGAAACATATTTGCTTTAGTAAGCTTCTAGATTGCTCCATTCAACAACTTTATATCAACATCACCCTTTCCTATTATGTTGCAGATCTTATTATCTCTCAAATAAATTTTCTTTAGATCACTCTAATTGTAATTTTTAAATACCTATTTATTGAGGTTAAGATGGAAAGAGGCACCTGAATTCACTCTTCAGGATTTAGTTCTGGCTAGGGATAACACCAGGGAGTCATTTTGAATTTCACTAGTGGAGTTATTGGTGGAGAAACTACTATCCTGTCCTCCACCACTAGATTTCATTTGCAGTCCTTTTTGAGATGCCCCTTCTTACCGCAGTTCCAATATTCTCCTTTGCTTGACTTAGGTTTTCCTTTTTCGGACGTTGATCTACTTCTACTTGTAATCCTACCCAGATTCCTTCCACTGTTATCAACATTCGACGCGAATCCTGAAGATTCACCATTCATAACCTTTTTGCGAACTTCATTCAGCATCATACCCACGATATTATCGAAGTTCAACTTTGAAGTCCCTGAAAGAATTACTACTGTTATCAAACTATCACAGCTTTCCAATAAAAAAGATAGTATAACCAGTGTTCTGATCTCATCAACAAACTTCATCCCCACAAAACACAACTGACTCGTCACAATGTTGAAGTTATTGAGATGCTCTGCCACTAAACTGTCTTCCACCTTCTTCATGTTGAATAATTTCTTCATAAAAAAACCTTATTAGATGCAGAAGGTTTTTGTACAGCTTGGCCAATGTCGCAATGAGATCCACTATATTTTTCTCATTCACAATGTTGAACGCAACAAATGAAGAAAGTGTTAACCTGATCAAACCCAGTGTCGATCAATCCAACACTTCCCATTCCTTCATATGCATAGACTTAAGCTTCCTTATGATTTCTTATAATAGCAAGTGCAATTTTTTATGATACACCAAATCCTTAATCTCCATTTCTCAGAAAGCGAATTTCGTCCCATTGAACTTCACCTTGAACCGTGCTTCTTTGGACATTGCTCTCAGTCGAATCGAACCTCGCTCTGATACTAGTTTTGCTGGGAATCCTCCAAATAATTCTCAATGTCACAGCGGAATAGGATTATAGGATTTGAGAAAACCAGAATTATGAATTTAAACTAGAAGCACTATAAAAAAACAACTAGAAAAGAACACATGAATTTTACGTGGAACACAAGAACGGGAAAAGACTGCGAATCTACAGTACCTTAAATTTCATTATGAATTTCAGAGAGTTTTAACTAGGATTCACACAAGTTTCTTTTCCACACCCACAAAAAAATTTATAGTACACCATTCCACACTCTTTCTACTGATTCGACGCAGAAACACACGTCGAAAAACACTAGAATCCTTCTCACCAATACTTTTTACCTTCACCAGGATTTTGTTGATAGTCAAACAGGAAGAGTTACGCTCCAAATCCTCACATATGCTGCCCAAAATCGCGACATAAGTAACAGTTCTCGTGAAAATTGCTTCTGGCGCCTAGGAGGCACGATTTGGGCACCTGGGCGCTTGGGCGCCCAGTTCTTTGGAGCAGGCGCCCCAACGACTGAAGTGGGTGCCTAAGCGCCCAGTTTGGGCGTAGGACTTCCACCTTCTCGGTTTGAGAACACTCAATGGGCGCTTAAGTGCCCATAGCCCTGCGTCTTGGCGTCGGATGCACTAATTACGTGGAAGCCATTCGGCCTGTTGCTCATGGGTGCTACAATCTGACCCCACAACTAACATTGTTGTCTCCTGAATTCTTTTGGTTTCTGTTGCTCGTGTCCGTTCTTGATTTCGTCGCGCGGTCTGGCACTGATCGGAGATGGTTTTGTGTAATACTTCGTGATCTTCATGATTGCTTTCAGGGTCGTGAATCTTTGCTCAAACCTCCCTTCTATGGTTGAGAAATGTTTGTCTATTTTAGAGTTGATGTGACTTTTGTAATAACCAACAAAATAAAAAGATAATAAAATTAATAATCGAATAGACACATGGATAAGCATCTCTTTGTTCTCTCTTTAGAGTCGCATGTCCCTTTCAAAGAGAGCAAAAACCAGAGAAAGAAGGAAGAAAAAGAGGGAAAAGAACAAAAAAGAAGAAAACTTATTGTATAACATTAGAGGCGGAACCGTAAGTCAGAGGGCAAAAATCAGCTTCGAAGCTAAAATGAAATAAGGAGCAATTAGTTGATGTCAGAGACAACACTGAGGTTTCGTCAGTGTGCAACGTAGAGCGTCGAAGCCATAGGAGAAGCACCTTGTGCCTTAGTGTGGGTTGGTTGGAACCCTAGCTGATGAGGTGACGACGCCATGCCTGCGACCTAAGACAGAGAAGGACGAAGAAGAAGGGCGAGGTTGTTTCCAGCCCTACCTTGTGGGTTTGAGAAGCCGAAGAGTAAGTGGAGGTGCGAAGGAGGAGGGAAGCAGAGCTTGCAAGATAGAGGGATGTGTCACATCGAGCTGCACGGGAGACGATGTGGGGAAGTAGAAACCGAGCTTTGTTAATATGATAATTTAGGTTTGGAAGACTAACAAGGAGTTTGTGTATGTTTTAGCCCCTAAGGGAGAAGTGCAGACACATTGATAGATTCGAGGAATTGATTCAGGCACAACTTTAATTAAGATTTACTTTAATTTTTAGTACATAGCTGTAAAATTCGATAATATAAGATAAATCATACTTAATTAAATCATAAATTTATGTCGAATTAGGATACTAAATTGTAGTGATAATTAATTAAATATTATTTTATAATCGGTTATATGTATTCTCTTGTAAAAGAGATTTCAGAACTTAAAAACAAATAAAAATCATCTGAAATTAGGGTGAGTACTAATACTTTTAAAAATATAGTAACTTTGATTTCTCTTATGTTTGATTTGCTATATGACTTGATTAAATAGATCTTACTGCCTTCAATTTCATTTTGACCATGTCGAGTGTATGCCACATGATAATAGCATGTTATTTAAATGCATAGTTCAGGTTATTTAATGGTATGATAATAATGAGACTTTTTATTTTGATTGCTTGCATGTATGTTTAGCTATGATCGGGGGAATGCTAATGTACTTGTGCATATAAATGGAAAATGTTATTGATATTGATATATCTTAAATAGTACAAAGTTTTCAGACGGTGCTCCTGTGACAGTTGTATACAGATTAAAAGAATATTGATATGTAAACAATATAATAAGATACATAGTGAATGTTTAAATCACCTGAAATGATTATGTTAGATAATGCAAACTGTTAAACATCATTGTATTATTATATTATTTAATTGACATGTATATTATCTCTCTTTTCATTGAATTATTATAAAGTAAAAGTATGAGTATTCACTAACTTTGTTTATTTAACTGTTGTTTTAACTAACATTTTACGTTTGATTAATTTATTAAAAGATGAATGATAGACAAGAAATTGTTTATAAACACCGGGGAGAACCAGAAATGAGGTAAAATTTAATTTTATTGTTTTATTTTTTTTAGTTTCTCTTTCATTTGTTAATAAATGTTAGTCATGTAATGAATATATATATATATATATATATATATATATATATATATATATATATATTAATTTTAACTATCCGACCGTTTGTTCTCGCCTTGGCTAATTTCAAGCTTTGGGCTTAGTCATGACAACTTTACTCTTCCTTCAATTTTGTCTCAAAGACATCCATTTTCTTATCCAACATTACTTTAGGAAAACTTTTGATCACAAAGGCAAAATTTCTTTACCTTAAAATCCAATCGGGCTTTTAGCGCAGCTATACGACAATTCAGTCAGCCCATATCACATCAATCCCATCACTTCTCAGTAGCTCCAATCTCAACTGTATTGCGAAATTCGGTCACACGATGACAAATCTTGTACAGTCGCAATCCTGTCTTAGGCTTCCCAGCTAGCGCGACTCACAAATGTTTTTGCGTGTTTCAGTCATTCACACCTTGCCATGTACGCCGTGATCCCTTCTCTTGCGACTGTTTCGTGAGTGTCTTGCTTTCCTGTACACTGGGATTATGTCGTTGCCTCTCATATAGCTCGAGCTCTACTGTATCGAGCCTATAGGCATGTCATGCTCCTGACGTTGCTTCCTCCTGCGACCAATTCCCATAATTCTTCTGTAGCTCCGATCTCGTAGCTGCTTTAGGGCGTTCGCGACTGTATCGCACTGTGTTTTCTTTTTCTTCCTGGATTGAAAGCTCAAGACATATTCAAAGATAAGCAACTACAACTTGAGAGATAGTCGATCTTTCAATTCCTACAATTCAAGAGGTATGAAATCTCTCCAAAACCCTAACTCTAAGATTGAAGACCCAATGCTGTGCATATCCCCAACTCAAAACATATTAACTCTATTTATACCCAACAATAATAATAATAAAAGACTAAATTGTCCTTGGGCTAATAAAAGACAGAATCATCCCTATTCACTGCAAAACTGCATCTTCAAGTAATGATCAAATGTTGATTAAAGCATATTTAAATAATGATGAAATTATTTTTTATTCATCTTTGGCATAGTTTTGGATTTTCTTATTGATTTTTTTTTTCAAGACAATTGTCTATTATTCAAGGCACAAGAAAAGATTTTGGAATGCCATCTTGTAGTAGAATGTGTCACAGGGGGCGGGGCTTGAGCACACAACTCTTACAAATGTTAGTCAATAGTCTCACGGATAGAGAATTGACAGATTTTCTACCACTGCCAATCAATCTTTGTCCAAAATTTATTTATGAGATTCAAGCAAAACTCTGATGCAGCACTTGTACTTTGGTAAAAATAATTCTGACTACAACCGAAAAAATGACTATTTTTAGATTGTCTTCTATCGAATCTGCTCCCAAACTGCCAATTGAGCCACGGAAACTTCAAAATCATATGCTTATAAGTGCACAATGGCTTGTATTTTGTCTTTTCTATATTTCATATAAGCTATGCTTAAGAAGTATTTGGTAAATTTTATTTGTTTACCATATATTAATTTAATAATAAGTAAAAGTTTACTTGTAGATGTAAAATAAATTACGTAAAGCTGTACATAATTGAAGTTTCTTTTTATATTCGATTCTCTTCTGTCTTATTTATGCTTTATTGAGCTGCTAGTCTTGCTTAGTGTTATTTAATATCTCAGAGTTCTGTATTAGCCTTGGATCATTCTATTCTGGATGTTGATCAAGTGGAAAACCTGATCAAGTTTTGTCCAACCAAAGAAGAGATGGAGCTTCTTAAGGTGCTTCTACTGACATTTTTTTAATAGAAAATATTTGTGAAGAGGTTTCTAGACTTTATCCATTTAGGTATACATTTCTAATTTTTGTTTTTTTCAGGCATACACGGGTGACAAGGAAAAGCTTGGGAAATGTGAGCAGGTAGTCAGGTGTCCCTTTTCTTTTAAGAAGTCTCCTTTGACCACCATAAAATAATCTTAGTATGAAAGTGCCGAACTTTAGAACTATGGACATTATTGTATTCACAAACGTGATAATTTAGTTCGCAAAATTGCTTTATAAAGCATGGGAAAAAGAAAGTACTAGTTCTTTTTGGCATCTTACAACGAGAAAATAGTGATTTAAATTCCTGTTTCGTTATGCTAGGTCTATCAAAATCTCATTGTTTTCATGAGTTCTGTGATACCTGTTGAGTTTGGCAATAGTCCATAAAATAGTGAACATATATTGACAATGGACATCTTGTTTTTTCAAGATTTGAAATCCAAAAACTCCCCCTTTGAAGGTATCACATCACTGGGATACATACCCCATGTTTCAAAACAACAGCTAGTTGGAATATTAACCTTTTCAATTAAATTAGTACAAACGGATTTCAACTCTTGTTGCATGGCACACAAATAACTTATTGCCTTACCTTGCCCATTTAAATCCTTGGTAAGCTGGTAAATTCAATTACTATTCCCTTAGTATTGAATGAGTAGAATAGTGGGAGTAGCCGGCATACCTTCCATTAGCCAAAATTGCACTTTATGGAGGTTGACTTGTTTTAATTTTCACCTTCCAGCCATATCGAAGTCTAAGATCATTTATGCTGTAATATGGCTTATGGAACCCACTCTCAATATAGTTGCATTGTGCTCCTCCTCTGTTTTTCATTTCATTGTAGGGCGGTAGTTCACCTGATGTTTAAGAAATAATACAAATTAACATGCATAAGATTACCAACGATAATGCATAACAATAACTAAACAGAATTATAAATAAAACAGCTTTTTTTATAAATCCTAGGAACTAAATCATGGACTGCATATTCTCATATTTGTGAAGCAAAAGTTCAATTTCATGTTACCTGACATACTCTCACTCCCTTTTATCTTGCTCATTGATGGGAAGTAGAATATTGGGCTTCATGCGATCACTATTCTTGTTTGGTTTTCACGCAAGTTAGTCGATGACTAACGCATGTTAAATGACACCCCTTTACTGGTGAATAATGCCATTTATTATATTATATAGTGGTTAGGCCACAAAGTGGCTTTTCTCTTTTAAATTCATCTTTAACTTTGACAAACAGTTAAAAGTGACTAACCATGCCAATCCTGTTGGTTGCCCCTCTAATCATATGTGTAACTCTAGTTTTGCTATTTACCTATGTTTCCTTGGTCACCCCTACAACATAGTTTTTCTAATTCAGCTATGAGTAAATACTTGAGATATCCTTTGATTTAATGAAAATTTTCTATTTACAAAGTAGATTCAAGGAAATTCAGATTGGTTTAAAAATAAATAAATGTTTTTGGAGGATTTAGTTGACTTCTTGTTAATCTATAAATGCTTTTGGCTAGGATTTGGAGGTAGGGAGTTGAATTGGGTGTGCAATGTTATTTTTGATTTCTTTCTTAATAAACACATAGATGATAACTAAATCAATGAAATACTTACACAAGAAATCATAGGGCTTATGCCAATTTCAAAGTTCCTAGAAATCTGTACAAAAATGGTATGTTTATCCTTCAGCTTGCTATGAATTGTCTATGAATCTCAAGGCTTCATTATGAGTGTAATGAGTGGACTCAATATCAATTAGTGACGTCAGTGATCAAGAGCTCTCATAATTACATAAAATTCTTATTTTGTAGGTAGAGCACATTCTTCCGGAATCATTTAACTTCTCACTGAAGAAGACAATGAGGTATCTGTCTTGACTCAACATAACTCCAATCTTCACTTTGGATGCATCACACTCCACTCTGAATATCTGATTGAATTCTAGAAGATCTTGGACGAGCTTCTTGTTTTTTCAAAGTTTTAAAGCTAGCATGTCCTTCATCTGACCAAGAAAATCTGTTGAACTTCAGAAGCTTCATCAGGGTAATAACTATTGAGTTGAAATTTCTAATAAATATTCTGTAAAAAAAGTCAATCTATGAATTGACGTACCTAAGTGAATGACTTGAACCGGGCTAGTTAACAAATAGCCTCAATCTTGGCTATATCTCTTTGAATGCAAGTCACTGTTGTAATATATCTAAGAAAGCAAGTTTATGTAGTCAAAAAGTGACACTTATTTGAGTCTCCATATTATTGGGTAGTCCAAAGCATCTAAAAAATCTCTCGTAAGCGCTTTAAATGATCCTCCAAAATATGATTGTACATTAACATATCATGAAAATATACAAGCAATTGATAAATGCTTGAAAAATCTAGTTCATCAGTCACATTAAAATTCTCAGAGCGTTGTACATGCTACCAAAAGACATGATTGTTCACTCTTACTATTTGTCACGTCTTGAAAGATATCTTCTACTCATCTCCTAATCTCATCCTGATCTGATGGTAACTACTGTGCAAATTGGTTTTGGAGAAGCTGTTAGTTTCATTCAATTGATCTAACTGGTACTTGATTGTGATTTGTTCACATTATTTCTATCAATACACGTACACCGAGTGCCATTATTCTTTAGTATAATCTGAGCTAGAATTGAACATGAACTAATACTCTCATGGATCAAGTCTTTAGCCATAAAGTTTGTAACTTACTTCTACAAGCTTTACTCGACTAGTCAGATCATGTAGGTAGTTTTGTTTGGAAGAATAAATTTTGGAATGTAGTCTATGATATGCTGGATCTCTCACAATGGTGACAACCTAAGAGTAAGTTGTCGATCTAGATATCCTAGAACTCTCTCAGGAAGGGGCTGCACTATATATAGAATCGACTTCTTGGACTCGTGCTAATCTTATTGTTGCATCTCTCAAGACTTGTAGAAAAGTAGTGTTAGCACTATGATCTCATAATTTGTTTGAACACTATATATATGACTCCTTATAAAGAAAAGTGTATGACACGTTTCTTATTCTTGGTGAAAGAGTAAGTGTTGCCAAGGATGACCCAATAGAATGTGATGAATATCCATAAGTACTACATCACACCACACCCACTCTTAGAATGTGTCACCAATAGAGAACTCACTAGGCATCTTCTATCAGTTATGATCTGATTTCCTTGCTTCTATCAAGTCAAGGAATATGGTTGGGCGTATTCAATTGGGTAAGGCTTAAATTATCTACCATTTGCACATTCTCACAATTGTTTCTGTCAATTGTTAAGATAACACACTCTTTCTTTCATGATGCAACGGGCATGAAAAATGTGGCGAAACCATTATTGATTGCTTGGGCTCAGTTTGAAGGATCTGCCAAACCATTATCATCTCTTTATCATTGGAGAGAAGTTGATATTGCTCTTTGCCATCCTCATTTTCTTGTGTCCCCAATATCATTGTCTGCTTCTTCCATTATTTCCTGTTTAGGGAAAGATATCACTCTCCTATTTGGACAATCATACGTTATGTGCCCAAAATCATGGTATTTGAAGCACTTCCTGATAGAGGACTTGGGGGTGCTGGATCCATCGACATTCTCTGTAACTTGGGTTTGATCTTGTTATGTTCCCAAAATCATGGTATTTGAAGCACTTCTTGGCAAAGGACTTAGGGGTGCTGGATCCACTCACATTCTCTCCAACTTAGGTTTGATCTCGTCTTTTGTGGGGCCGACTTGGGAGCTCTAATAGGTGTACTTTTATTTCTTGCTTCTAGGGCTGAGTTTTGCTTGTAAAGTGTGGCGGCTCTCGCGTGCCGATGTTGCTTCACTACCTTTAATGCTTGGGTTTGTATGTCAATTAGGGACTAATACAACTACAACTGTACCATAAAGTCCGTTTCAGTATGAGTTATTCAAATTCTACTTTGTACTCCTCCATAGATAATTCTTTTTGGTGCATATTGTAAAGTTTTAAGAATATATTTTGCCAATAATTTTAGGGAACTTATTTGCACCATATCTCACTTTATCTTGGATCACGTAATGATTTTATTCTTTCCTTCTTGCTATCAAATACGCTTTCGATTTTCACCACAAAGAGCTACTCTTCCTAATTTTGATGGGCCGCCCCTCTCTTGTAATGTGGAGCATCTTTGTATGCAAAAGCTTGTTCCATAGTATGGAGCCATTTAATGGAGTTGTTAGAATCCGTAGAACGGTCAAACGCTGACAAGTTTGTCTTTACCACAAAACATTTGCCTCTTCATTTATATTGAAAATTAAATTGTCGTGGTATTGGTTCATCATCAGTGGAAACATCTTGGTGGAAGGGGTTAACCTCTTTCTCTAGATCTAGTGAGTAACTATTTTGGCTACGAGTGATCTCTCAGGATTGTCTTCTTTCATATTTGGCAAATTTTTGTTACAGTTGGAGAATTTTCCTTTGCATATCTTCCATTGTGAGCTCATGGACACCCATTTGAGTGTTCCTCAATGGCATGGCGACACTTTCTCACTTTGGTGTTGACATGGAGAGAAAGATTGATTTTGGTTTGGTTGAAGGTGTGAGGGGCAGTTTTCGGGTTAGGGAGAAAGAATACGGTTAGGCTTAGGAACAAGTACTTAAATTATGCAGATTTTAGGTTTATGAATGAGAAAAAAGAGCCCTAGAGATTTTGTGTTTGGATGGCTTTTGTACAAAATAATTTTGTTTGGCTTTGTAGAAGATTTTTTAAGTATCAGATCTAAAGGAGAGAAATTATAGAATGGAAAAAGAAAGAGATTATGCTAAGTGTTGGATATTGGAAGGGGATTAAAGGGATTCCACTGCTTTCGATGATTCATATAATAAACAACACAACAAATGATAATATCGACATAGCGCGTAAGCCAAGAGAGATCTACCATCTGGTCTCAAACATGTTACAAACACACTACTTGTATAAGAACAAATGATTTAACACTCTTTATGGTAGAAATTAAAGAAAATTTATAAATGCACAAATCAAAAGCAAAAGTCCTCAAAATAGGAGTTGACAACCTATTTACATGTTGCAAACTAAAATAGCCATAATAATAGCCTAAATAATGGATATGAAGAGGGGTGGGGGGTGAGGGGGTGAGTTTGAACTTGGCTAGCCCATAAGGTTGGGATCGCTTGAATCGGTCCCTCCCTGGATCGTTTCTGCTTAGGGGCTAACAACATGGATGCTCGTGTTAGTATGACTCATAAATTTATTCTCCTATAATTATTATAATGCTAAACATTTTTTTTTTTTGAATGTTTTTACCAAAATGCTTAATTTATAGTCATTTAACGTCCTCTTTAGAATTTCTTTTATAATAAACATGAGATAAATATATCAAAAATAGAAATTCATTCGAAAAAAAATCATGAGGCCTATGACAATTATAAAGGGTTTGAACTCGGCGAACACATGGGGCTAGGATTGCTTGAATCATTCTCTTCTTGTATTAAGGGGAGGGCTGCGTGGAGTTAGTATGACTCACAATATATATTTTTTCTCTTATAATTATTATTATGCTAAACAATTTTTTTGTACTTTTTCTTAATAAACAAGAGATAAATACATAAAAAAAATTCACACACAAAAATCATAAAAGTTCCTTCAAGTTTGTTCAAAAGCGGTTTATCTCAAAGTAATTGGAGGGAATTCAATATAAGGTTTTTCTATCTTGAAAACTTTTATGTTGGTCGCCACATGCATCAAATGCAAACATAAGAGAAGAGAGCTATAATAATGATGATAACTTCCTACTTTCCTAAACGATGAAAATATAAATATTGCCAAATAGTGTTGAAATAAGATGCATTTCATCACTAGCCGCTATCTTGACTCGTTTCTAGTTGATGGTAGCGTTATGGCTTATTGTCACAACCAGGATGATTGCTTTTGAGCTTATTTGATACTGAAGTTAACCCAAACCACATTAGGAAAATTAAATATTATTACTCAAAG
>NEWO01000147.1:284837-312553 GCA_003013225.1 Phalaenopsis aphrodite | reverse complement strand
AAACGGATGTCACAAATCTTTTAGTTTGCAGGATTGGGTCTACTGTCGGGATATACGCTCATCTTCCGGAAATATGTATTATTCATGATATCGAACACGATTATTCAAATTATTGGACGAATGAGATCCATTTGGTCTAATTTTTCAAAACTTAAAACACGTTTCTTTTAAAACCCAAACTATATACCTATTACATTAAATTAAATTTCAAAATTATTTTCAATTTTCAAAATAAAAAAAAAAGTTGATTGACAACCATTTGCAGTCTGGATGCTCTCTGATATTGCTAGAGGAGTATGGGAAGAAAATTCTCAAGCAGTACTTGTCATATATCGAGATGTGCTAGATTCTACTATTCATTTGTGATCATTTTATGGTAGAAATAGAGACAAGAGCATTTGTATCACAAGTCCCTTTATCAGAGGAGCCATAAGTGACAATGTTGCCCTTTGATGACAGCTGGTTGGAAGCTTCTTTAGCCCCATCTCCTGCAGCATTCTGCTTCTTCTTCAATAACTCCAGACGCTCATGATTCCGATTGATAAAAATAACACTCATCTTTCTCTCCTCTGCTACCATCATATTTGCTTGGTAGCTCCCTTTTTCACCTTTTATTCACATCCACCAGTCTCTTTGTCTTTAAGTGGCCTAGGATAGGTTTTGCTTCAGATGCCCGACTTTATCACAGTTGTAGCACTTACAAATCTTCCCGTGGACTCTTATCATACCTGAGCTCGAGGCAGCAAACATTGATTGCGCACCCGAAAGATACTCAGCCTAGAGTGTAGCTTCATATGACTCTCCTTTTGTATCATTGTAGCAATGACCTCATCCAGTGAAGGGATAGTCACCTGAGTTAGAGGATTGATCTTTGATGAAAGGTCGGGTTCAGATGGACAAAAAACTTCAAAGTTCTAATATGTGTAAAGATTTACCCTTTCTTGCATACCAAATCATCACAGTTCGATATCGATGAGAAGTGATCAAGATCTGCACACAATCGCTCCAAATTTATGGCGTATTTCTGAATAAACCTATCACTGTGTACCACTGTTTCTATCCCATGTTGTATCTGAAGCACCCTCATTTGGTTCTCCGCCTCAACATTAATCCTCTTTAGTTTTGCTCAGATGTCTCTCACCTTTCGAATGTCATCTACTGTGGATACAATTGACTGAATCATCGAGTTGAGTAAACAGGTGTAGATTAAGGTGTGTGTGGTTCTCCACTTATCTCCCTTAGCACAATCACTCTTTGGTTTGTCCCCGATCAGATTTCTCTCTAGTCTCTTCTCTACTAGAGTAGCCTCCACCCTGTCGCGTCCACCAGTCTCTCTCTCCTTAGGTGGCCTAGGACAGGTCTTGCTCAGATAACTAATAACACCATAGTTGTAGCACTTGCAAGTCTCTCCATGGACACCTAGCATACCTAAGCTTGAGACAGTAAACGTTGATTGCTCTCCCGGAAGTCCACTCGGCTCAGAGTGTAGCTTCATGCGACTCTCCTCCTGTATTATTGCAGCAATGGCCTCATCTTGTGAAGGGATAGTTGACTGAGCTAAGAGGACTGATCTCCTCTGAACAAATGTCTGGTTTAGATGGGCCAAAAACTGCATAGTTCTCATCTATGTAAAGATCTCCCCTTTTTTGCACTCCGGATCGTCACAGCTCAACATCGGTGAGAAGTGATCAAAATCTGTCCACAAACGCTCCAAATCTATGGTATATTCCTAAATCAATCTATCACCATATACCAATGCTTTAATCTCACGCTGACTCTGAAACGCCTTCATGTGGTTCCTTGTCCCATCATAAAGCTTCTTCAGCTTGCCCAAATGTCCCTCTCTTTCGAATGCCATCTACTAAGGATGCAATTGATGAAATCATCGAGTTGAGTAGCCAGATGTAAATTAAGGCGTGTGTGGTTCTCCACTTATCTGTCTTAGCACTGTCACTCTTTAGTTCGTCTCTGGTCAGATATCCCTCTAGTCTTTTCCATACTATAGTTGCCTCAATCTGATGCGACCAACTCAAATCCACAGGAGGTAGATCTAGTTTCACCTGTGTTGAAACACGTGCTATGGTAGTGGCTCCTGTTGAGATGTTTGCTTCTTGTATGAGCCCGACCAAGACTTATAGAACTTCGGGATCTTTTTTCTCTAGAAGCTTCAGTCTTTTACCTTCCACACTATCTCCATCTCCTGACATCCTCAATCGTAAAAGCCTATATCAAACAAATCGGATCACACATCCTCCGCGTCTGTACGTCGCGATTCTGTTGTTGCCTTCTCAATTAGCTTTAATCGGAACATTATCACCGTGATCCTGCATGGCCTCCCTGGGTAGCCGCAATCACGAATGTACTGTGAAACTTCAAGTCGTTGTTCCATCGTTAGCATCCCAGGTAGCTCCAATTTCGACTATATCGAGAAACTTCATGCGGCATTCCCATTGAATGCTTCGTCCAGCTTCACGAGGACTGAAGAGGAAGGACGATAATGGACCTGAAAGTTGGTTTGTCCCGCGACTTGGTGCGACAGTCTTCTCCACCTCAACTCCCAGCAAGCGAAACTCATCCGACCGACAGCCATCGGCCACGATGATGCTTTTAAGGCGTAACAAAAGTAGAAGGGAAGCATGTTCTCTTGAATCGGCTTTCTAATGGAGTCTGGCGAGCCGGATCGAAGAGGAAGGAAAGGAAATTATGGTTCTTTGAACACCCGATCCCGACGATTGAACAACACTTCGATGGTTGCTAGGTTAGTGCTTTGATACCAAGTAGAAAGAATTGCTCAAACCTACTTTGTACATTCATAACATGGGTTTAAGTAGGATATTACAATGTTTTACAAATGACCCTAGACTTCTTCAATATTCTCTTTTTTACCAATAAAACCCTAAATTAGGTCCAATTCTCAACAACATTAGATTCCTGCATTCAGTTTTTGAGTTTTTATATTATGATTACACCTTTTGAATTTCTATATGAAAAGGGCTTTAGAACGATAAGGAGCCTTATCAATGATGATTCTTTACCTCTAGCAAAGGCTATCTCCTCCTAGACCTCTTCCTTTCCAATGTGTTATGTGAACCTAAGTTTTCTACCCATTTATTATTCCTTCTTTGTTTAATTAAGTCCCAAAATTGCTCCGTGACCTTTTTATTCTTCTCATTTTGTTTTCTAGGATCTCTATATGAGGAAAATAATTGGTGTTCATGAGAGTCTTGATGTTAGGAGGACTTTAATACCTGACGAACATGATATTCATCGCATTCTTATTAATCATTACACATATCTCTGGTCTTTTTGTTTCAATAATCCTTCATTCATCATCATGAATTAAAGTATATCTAAATTTGACTGTTATTCTTGTGAGCATTGTAAACATTATCAGTCTTTTCTTCATTATGTCATGTCCCTCTATAGCCCCATTTAAGTTTGTTCGTTGTGACATTTGGAGAGCTAGTCTTGTCAATGTCCTTTTAGGTTTTAAGGTTTTTTTAATTTTTTAATTTTTTTTTATTTTTTATCTCTATTGATGATCTTCTTGTATTACTTGGGTTCACTTGCAAAACTGCTGTTCTCAAGTTCTATCAATCATTTATATTTTCTATCAGGAATTAGAAGTTCAATTTTCTATTTTGATTAAAATTCTTCTTATTAATAATTCGCTTGAATATATGCTGTCTCAGTTTCACTTTTGTGTTAACAATTGGTCCCTAGTATTAGAAATAACTAAAAGATATAGCTCTTATATCAATTTGATGTAGGATGCCTTCAGAAAGTACTTGAAAGGTAGTATTAAAAATACAAGAATTACAAAAGTATTAGAAAAATAAAAGCAAATCTTAGTTTGAATAGGGAGATACATCTCTCAGAAGTGTCCTTTCTTAGACTCGCACCTGATCAAAGGACAAATTTTGGAGCAGATAGGTTTTACCCTTCCACAATATGATTTTTTTTTTCATACTTTATAATACATTAATTTATGATTACAAAATAAATTAGATATTGTTAAAAACATACTAACAAATTACCAACAAATGTTTTAAGGTAATCCTAAAGTCAAAATGATTAAAAAAATATTCTGATGATAAAATTTCAGAATTTATGCTCTTAATCAATATGCGAGTGGATTATATTGTTTTCAGCTCTTATTCTAGTCTTGGTGAGCATGCCTGGTGTAAATTTATGCTTCTGTTCTACTTATTTTCTTCTCTTGATGGGGATTAATGGTTTTCCTCCATGCAGTCATTTCTACTCTTATGAACTTTGTCGTAATGTTCCGGCGAGCTCACCAGGAGAACTGCAAGCAAGCTGACCTTGAGAAAAAGAAAGTTCTGAAGGGTGCTGGAGAAGAGAAGTGTAAAGCTCCAATTCCTAGAAATAAAGTGGTAAGTAATCCCCTGTGCCCCTAAAGCCTATCTAAGAGTAAGCCAAAATATTGAAACGAGAGAATTAAATATAAAACAAGGATTGGAAAAGGAAATGAAGAATTTGTAATTATTCTTTTTTTTCAAATTTTTATTTTTATTTTTATTTGGCAGCATGATATGAGTCTGAGTGCTCAGCTACAACAGTCTCTGGATAGGTCCAAAAATGCAAACCAGCAAGGAAAAAATTTTAGATGACATTTTACCTGCTACAACCTTGGAATAATGATAATTTGACAAATACCAAAACGTATTCCCCTTCCCCTCCTGATATCTTTCTCGGAGGGCCTCGCGAGTTCTTAAGGAGATTTAATGATGACCAAGCTGAAACCGTCTGCTTTGAAATGCATCGAAGAATGGGGATCGTATGCGGTATTTAATTGCTTTATAATTCACATATTTTTTTATTTTTTTAGGCTTTCTGATGAGTTTGGGTTTGTTTGGTAAACTGAATTTCTAGTGTAAAGTAAACCAAATGTAGGGATTTTTAAAACTTTGGCATTTGGTTAAGATATAAAATTTTCGTGAATTTGGAGTTCATCCACAGTTTAAAACTGTAGTACTCTGAATTCATCAATTTTGGGCAATTTTTAAATACTCTTAACTGCCACCTATGACCCACCGCCGCTCCTTTGCCACCCACTGCAGCCTGCCACCAATCGCTTCCCACGGTCGCCGGCTGCCACCGCCTCAGGCACTCATCATGCTTTACATTAATTTCATGTTTCTTCAACCAAGTCAAAATATAAACTACTATATTTATTTTACGTAGAATTAAACAACTCCAAAATATTTCAAATATATCACATTTTAGTTATACTGTCTTCTTCTTTGGCAAACCGAATGGCCCTTATGAATCGAGTTAGCACCCAACTTCTTAACAAAGGCACTTTAACACGTAGTTGCTAATTAAGTTTTTTTTTTCTCCTTACAGAGTTTTTTGAGACAACATGCTGTTGTTCTTGGCCAGATGCTGCCGTAGGTCCTATAACTACTGTACAGTTTTCTAACCTGCATTCTTCCATTTTTGTTTTAATTTAATCTTTATTTTCTTACAATAGGCAAGCGTAGCAAAAGTGATTGACGTGATGTATGTTTTTATTCCGCTAATAAAATCAGTTTTGTATAGAAGCGAAAATTTGATATCATGCAATTTATATTGCATCAGATATGGTATTTTTTTTGTCTTTTTTTTTTCTCTCAAATCTCCAACTCATCCGGATTTAATCTGGATTGTCAGTTTGCTTGTAGATTTCTTTGTTTTGGTTTTTGGATCATCTACATACATACCTCACAATTCTATTGTATTTACATATCTGGCACATAAACTTTCAGATTTACACCCAAAGCACTCAAACCTTTAATATCACATCAAAAATGGCACTATTATCATTTTTTTTAAAGTGAAATACACACTTTCATGACTAGATTTAAAACACCTATGTATGTAAATATGAAAGTTTAGGTCTGAGATATGTAAATAGATGAGAATTTTAAGGATGACAGTGGAGGTTATGTACATAGATGAGAATTTTAAGGATGACAGTGGAGGTTATGTACTGCAAAATTTGTGGAGATGGCCTAAGCGAGAATTTTGTTGTCCAGGAAAACCAGCCCGTTAAAATAGGTATTAGAGAAGCAATATATATATATATATATATATATATGATTGAGGGATTCTGCCTATGTGTAGCAAAGAAAGCATTGTGGGATGCAATGAATTTTTCTAGTCCTTAGGGAATCCTCAGTTTATATATATTTATGAACAGCCATCCAGGAGAATATAGAGTATCTAAGGGTGTAGTTTTTATGCAAATTAAATTTGCTCAGTTAGCTATGCATCTCATAATAAAGGGGGTCCTCAATTCCTTTCCGAAGGAGCTGTCAGCTGAATGGTGAATTTGAATAGCCTCAATATTGTTGATAGTTCCATTGAGATGAGTCTATAATATGGTTGAGATGAGCATTCTGTTGGAATTGGAAGGATTTGAATGTGTTGATGTCGATAATCTCCCAAAAGCTTTTACCACAGATCCATGGATTCTATGGGAGCACAATGTTGGAATCATCACCGATGGAGTAAGATAGGGAATGTATAATAGTGTTTGTTATGCACTTAAGCTTCTTTCGAAAGAACGTGTGACACCTCTCTAGGGCTCCCAAAAGGTGTTTGGGAAGCATATTTATCGGGAAGATGATTGGGGAATAGCAAAAGAATAAGAATACAGGCGGTTAAGAGTGTTTGGAGGGGAATCGATAATGTTCAGTGATAGTTTGTATTGGAGCTATGGTTTGAAGGTATGACAAAGAGTGTCGAAGAGCACATTATGGAGCCAAAAGTCCCTGTTGTGGAATCATTTTAACAAGAGCGAGGTCGTCAGGAACAACGAGATCTGGCTGCTTCTAAACCAAATGAGAGGTCTAAGGATTTCATGCATGGTTTTAATTTGCGCCTTGCTTGGATGGAGGAGACGATGAGGGGCATGGAGGTTCAGATAGACGATCTTGGCCAAAAGGTGGATGGGCTTGAAGAGAATGACATCACCATTCATTTTACGATCAGAGGTATGATGCTTCAACTGGAGGAATCCTTAAAAAAATAAATGAAGAAGATGCGAGAGAACTTGATGGGGGAGCTCTGATCTCATGAGGAAGAGATGGGCAACATACGTGCCATCTTGGAGGGTATGTGTGGAGACATATTTCTATGCAATATAGCACTAACATTATCCACTAACCATCATTCTTTTGAAGTCAAACGCATTGTAGTGTCAAAGCCTAAGAGTTTTGGAGGAATTTGCAACACAAAAGAAATAGACAACTTCTTATGGGGACTTGAGCAATATTTTGGGTTTCGGGGGTTTGGGGTTGACCTTGCAGTATTTCATTTTGCACTTTTTTTTTTCCCGGTTTATATTTGTTGTGGTGGAAGAGAAGGCTAGTAGATATAGAGAAAATGTATGTGTACCATATTCACCTTTGATGATTTCAAGAAAGAGCTTAAGAGAATTTTATCCTGAGAATGCGGAGGATGAGGCTAGAGCTCGATTGTAAAAGCTCGAACAAGAGGGATCGATGCAGGAATATATTAAGGAGTTGTCTTATTCTTAAAGTACCTGACATGTCTGACAAGGGCGTTCTCTTCAGCTTCATGGATGGACTCCAATTGTGGGTGAAGGCAGAGCTTAGAAGTTGCAGAGTGCAAGATCTTGTTGTTGCCATTGATTTCACTGAAGGCTTAATTGACTACTAAAAAAAGTTCACAAAGCTCAAAGATAAGAAGAGCACCTATGATAAAAATGGGGGAGACAAAGACCAACAAAGGAAGAAGCCCGTCAGGACTCGACATCATCCAAGGATAAAGACAAAGGGAAGCTTAATAACAACAAAGCTAAACCACATAGCAATTGCTTCCTTTGTAGAGGACCCCATTGGGCAAGGGATTGTCCTCAAAAAAGCCTTGAACGCTAAGCAAGAGGAAATAATATGGTGGCACAAGTAGGGTTTATGCAATTGATGAATGGGATGCAAACTTCAACAAAACCCTAAGCAAATGGGTTACTCTTTATGGAGATGGTAATAGGGTGAGAAGACCACTAGAACCATGGTGGACACAAGTGCTTCTCACAACTTCATCTTCTCCAATGAAGTAAAAAAGGTTGGGTCTGCAAATAATGGAAGGACACTCCATTAAGGTTGTCAATTCAGAGGTAAGGCCAATCCAATGGATGATTTTAAAGTTGTTACAGGGCATGACTTTCTTGGATCAAGCCAAAGCATTCCTAACATCCTTCGCCAATAACATGTGTATTATGAAAACCAATCAAGCTTGCTTAGTACCAACTATAAGGACTAGCAAGCAAAAAATTAAGATGTTATCAGTCATCCAATTCATGAAGGGCAACAGACGAGAGGAGGGAAGCTACTTAACTATTCTTCATAATGAAGAACCAAAGGCCCAAGAAGATGGGTCAAGGGATGTAGCAAAGGTAATCAATAAGTATAAAAGTGAGTTATCAAACAGATGTAGCAATGGTGATTTCTCTGGCAGTAACTGGTGGGTGGAGGTTACGCCAACTTAATGTGAAGAATGCATTTCTTCATGGTGAGTTATTGGAGGAGGTATATATGAAGATACTTCTAAGATTCAGTACAATCCAGACAATGGGTAAAGTGTGTAGGCTCAACAAGTCATAGCATGACTTGAAGCGGTCTCCTTGAGCTTGGTTTGATAAGTTTAGAAGGGTTATAGTGGGCATATGATATCACTATATCAATGTTGATCATACGGTGTTCTTTCGACAACATAAAGGTCACACTGCTATCCTTGATGTAGATTTTGATAACGTCATTGTCACCAGTGATGATGAGGCAGAAATTGTCCAACTAAAAGAGTGGGCAATGAATTTGAGGTGAAGGATTTTGGATAGCTTAGATACTTTATTGGTATTGAAGTGACCCGTAAACCAAACATGATGATTTTGTCCCAGAGAAAGTATATATTATATCTCCTCACAGAAATAGGCATGTTATGGTGCAAATTTGCAACCTCTCCAATTGACTAGAAGGTCAAGCTGAGTGCGGAGGCGGGAGAATCGCTTGATTGTGAGAAGTACTAGAGATTGGTAGTTCATCTGATCCATCTGTGTCACACTTGATTCGACATCTCTTTTGTCGTGAGCGTGGTGAGCCGCTACATGCATGATCCAAGGAATGGTCATATGGATGTAGTTTATTAGATTTTGAGGTACTTGAAGAGTGTACCAGGAAAGGGGTGATCTTCAGGAAGAATGGACGTGTAGACATTGAGGGCTTTTGTGATGTTGATTGAGCGAGTTGTGCAAATGACAGAAGATCCACCTTAGGATATTGCATGTTTGTAGGGGGCAACTTGGTCTCTTGGAAGAACAAGAAACAGTCAGCAATATCAAGATCAACAGTAGAGGTAGAGTATAGGGTCATGGCCTTAGGATTTGTTGAAATATTGTGGCTGAGAGCCCCATTAATCGAGCTCAAGGTGGACCAAGGAACTTAAATGAAGTTATGGTGAGACAACAAATCAATAAACATTGTCAACAACCTAATGCAACATGATAGAACCGAACATGTGGAGATTGATATATTCTTCATGAAGGAAAAAACTAAATGACAAACTACTGGAGCCAAGTCATGTAGCCACTGGAGAGCAAGTGGTCGACTGCCTCACTAAAAGACTTAGTTCCTTAGATTTATCTAGGTTATGTAACATGATGGGTTTGGTGGATATCTTTTGCTCATTTTAAGGGGGAATGTTGAGAATTGGATTTTATTTAGGCTTCTATTAGTAAAAAGAAAATATTGAAGAAGTTTAGGGGCTTATTTGTAAAACATTGTACATATTAGGTTTTTTAGTAGATTGTGCCTAAATGCTCATTCTATTTGTCATTTCTTATTGATTTATCTTTGATATCAAATTGATGTGTTGTAATTCTTTTTATCTCCTAAATACTCATTCTATTTGTCATTTCATTGTAACACCAACTTAAATTAAAAAAAATTTCTCTCTTTCAATTTAAATAAGTCGGTTCAAACTCGTAGAGTTAAGCTCGAGCTCAAGCTGAGAGTGTCTCAAGCCTAACTCGACTCGTCTAACACCCCTACTCTCAACCACTAAGCCAAAATAACTTGCATTGTTATTGTGTTTTTTTGGTTATTATTCGATAACTAAAACCAATGGTCGATGCTCTCCATTTTCAGTTGATATTGATCTCATCATTGCCTGTCATCTAATGCTCTTTAGGCTCTAGTCGTTGATATCCACCTCTCATTATCGACTGTTAACACGACCATTGGAGACTTCTAGCTGTCATCTTTCTAGTCCCGAGTGAATATGAATTGCTATAATTAGTTGTTCATGTTGGCGACTAATTTAATTGGACTAGATCCATAATTTCTTACTTTATTTGGCTTTTAATGTAAAAGTAATAATGCTTGCATTTGTGTGCATGCAAAAGGAATTTCACATTGTTCTATTACAGCCAAATAAGATTGGGTAAAATAATATATTGCTTTTCAATTAATTTCACATAAATACCACCCAATACTATATATTTATGTAGAGTAACATGCCAAAATAGTCCCAATTATTTGCATGAGGCCGTTTTAGTCCCTACTCTTTAAAGTTGGAGCTGAAATAGTCACTATTGAAGATTGTTAGAATTAATTTTTAAAATAATTGGGATTTATTTAGACATTTCTATAAATTCTGAGATTAAGACGGCTTCGTGTGTAAATAGTGAGGATTATTTATGCATATAACATCTAAGGTTACTTCTTCACATTTATACCACAAATCTTTTATGACATGTAAAAAATATTATTATTATAATATTTTAAAAGTGATTCCTAATTTCATACATAAATCAGAATATATATATATATATATATGCATATTAAGACAAGGCATGTATAAGCACGAAAGAAGATGCGACACTAATTTAGGATGTATTTAATTTAAATGTTAAATAATTAATAATATTATTATTATAATGAAAATAGCAAAATTAAAAAATAAAAAAAAAAATAAAACAATTGAAGCATTGTTAATTACAAACTAAGCATCCAAGTAATTTTTTAAAATTATGAAATGGATGCATTTTAATCATTGAAATTTCAAAAATGGATGGAAGGTGTGCTTTGTAAATGGTCAAGTTTAGGGTGCTATATTTGTAATTGCTCTATTTTAAGCTTACTCCATGCAAATAGAGCATTGAATTATGTCTGCTAACAACTAAGTGATGATATTTTCTTAGTATTTTGATTAAATTAAGTTAGCTGAACTTCATGTCTAAATATTGTAAAATTATGGATCATAAATGTCAAGTTGACCAAATCATATTTACTTGCATTCCATACATTTCCTATGTAACTATATATCTAATATGTGTGTGTGCGCGCATCTCTTAAATCGAATTAGTGCAATACTGCGCTTATTCATAGTGTTTTTATGAAAAGACTATGATACGGGTGTAAGGCAACGCTTTTAAAGATAATATATTTTCGTCCTTGCAAATATTGATATTCATCTTTCATGGATGGCCCTCCCTATATGGGCTAGATCACCCCCGAGGGTGAGATAAATCTAGATAGGGTTGTAAGCGAGCCGAGCTTGAGCCAGCGCAGGCTTTGTTCGTGTTCGGCTTGTTCAAATTTGACCTGTGGGCTCGATTTAAATATCCTTATTCGTGTTGGGCTCTAAATTAGTTAATTAAAATAAATAGATGTAGAGTGTTGAGTTCAAACCTAGACCAAATCTATCCAAAAGAAGTGCAAAACCATATTATCACATTAGCTTAAACTTAGATATAAATATATACAATATATTATAATATAAATAAGCTACTTAACAAGTCGAACACGAGTTATTTTAAAGTCCTAAGATTTGTTTCAGCAGTTATTGGTGTAAATAATATATAACACTTAAATTTTTAACATAACATAAAAAATGTGAATTTCCATCGTGACATAAAAAAAAATTAAAAATGAATATAACACTAATTTAGGATATATTTAATTTTAACTCTTAAATAATTAGTAATATTAAAAATTATTAATATATATTTAAAACCGAATCCCTTCACGTGCCCCGCAACGGATCAAGCTGAGCCGAGCCCATGCATGTAGCCTTTCCTGTAGCCGCGCCCGCCACAGGAACTTAACGGCTGTAGCCTCCGCAATGACTCGTACGTACTTCTCATCTCGCGATATGATACGGAAAAAGTTGGAGCCGACAAAATGTATGGAAAGGAGAGAGAAAGTCATCATGAGTTATTCTGACGTCTCATAAAAGAGAGAGAGAGAAAGTAGAGATAGAAAGAGAAAAAAGAGAGAGAAAATGGAAAGCTTTGGGTATCGGGCGGCAAAAACTGGTGCTGTTGCCCCCATTCATTGGAGGGGTTTTAATTAACCCCTCTTTATTACTTAGAATCCCCCCTCAGATTTGTAATTATAAGCCTGCATTTCTTCCCTTAAATTATTGACCTGAAATCCAGTCAATGCAAATTTTTTATAATGATGAGGGTTCTCTTCTTTGCATATGAGAAATCAAAATCACATGCACTTTAAACGTGTCAAATTTGTCTCTAAATTTTGAGTAGATTGTGATGATTTGATACTCCAATTGGGATTGCAGTGTTATACACGAGCGTTGCAGTGTCGTGCTCTCGAATTTTTGAGCTTTGCCTAGACATTGTGTAGTTTGTCGTCTTCCTGGTCCGCTGGCTCGACTCGAAGGCGCTACTAATCTGATGTTCCCCTACCCCTGGACGAAACTAAGAGCTCTAAGCGAATAATTGCACAACACGATAAGACTCTACGTAATAGTATATTTATCTCAAATTCTATTATAATAGTTTTTAAAATTACCAAATTAACAATGATTATTTTATTGAAATTTCAAATGGATGGGTTTATGTAAATGTTCTATGAATGCACTGCTGATTAAATAATAAATATCACATATTTTTGTTATATTTAAAGATATTAAATTTAATAAACTATAGTTTTGTTGACTTGTAACTACTTAAATTTAGTTATATACCAACTCTTAATAATCGACATAATTAAAAAAGTTAATTTTACTTCATTTTAGTTAAAATTAAGACTAATTTTGCTCTGCAGACTGAAAATTTTGAAATGTATGGGTTAGTGATGTAAATATACAGGAGTTTAGTGGTATATATGTAAATCTCCCAACGAATGGCTTCAATTTTTTGCCCTTTACGTATGTAAACTCAGAGAGAAACCAGAGAACAGATGTAGAGAGAGAAGCTGATGGGTTTATTTTTCAAGAGGAGAGAGAGAGTGCAACGATTGACAGAGAAAGGAGAGAGAAAGGGGGTAATTTGCAGAGGAGAGGAGAGAGAATGCTGCCTTTGAGAAGAAAAGAGAGAAAAAGGGGTAACTTTCAGAGACGGGGAGAGAGAATGCTGCGATGGGAATGGAAGAAAAGAGAGAGAAAGCGGCAAAACCTGAACTGTTTAGGCGAAGGAGACGTCGCTGTCTCTGTATCTAATGCTATCATTCAGACGCCACCACAAAGATACTGTTTGCTGCTTGAGAGAGAGAGAAAGCGACTGTAGAGAGAGAAACTAGAGAGAGGAGAGAGAAACTAGAGAGTATAAATATTCACAATTCGATATAAAGTTTTAATCAGTTAAATCCATCAATCTTTCACATTTTGCATCACTTCTATTGTCTTTTGTTGGAGTATTTAAGACATGATTTCATGTGTCTAATATTTATCATAATATATAATTTATGTAATTATATTAAAATTATATAAATTTATTTTGCAAGAATTTAGTTCATATGAATTAAACATTTTTTATTTTTTGGCTAACAATCACATTAAATTACATATAAGAAATTATTTTAAAAAAAAATTTACATATCAATCATAAGAAATATTAAATATAACATTTTAACCCTTTAAAATTCAAATATAATATTTTAATCATTTAAAATCCTCATGAATGAGCTTAGGAGGGTAGTTATAATAAAAAAAAATTTGTTAAAATATTATAATTAAAGTTAAGGTTTGAGTGATTAGCATGTAAAAATTATTTTTTTTTTTGGTGTGAAAATAATCTTGAGAGCTATGAAGTAGTATTAACCATTGCTTTCTATGCCTTTAAGGGCAAATAAATAATATTAAATTATAGAATTAATGGCCAAAATATTACTTATAATTAAAAAATGATTGAAAAAATAATATGAATGTGGTTAAAATGAGAATAATTGTGGCCCAAATAAAAAAAATAAGTTGATATTTTCACTCGAAAAATTATTACATATATACACATGCAGGTGTTCGATCCTGACCGTAGATCACGATGATCTACGGTCATGATGCAATCACATTTTTTCTTAAAAAAAAAAAATTTAAGTGAGGCTCACCGAAATACACACAGACACAGACACACACACAGACACACACAGACACACACACGCGCGCAATAGTTCTTCCTTTCACTCGATTCATATATATTTACATATCTTTCATATCACATCATTTTAAAAAATACCCAATTTCATACTTAAATAAGGTCACATCTATAAATTAAAAATTGTTGTTTGTTTAGATAGATATGCAAATATATAAGAAATGAGTGGTATCTGGCATGTAAATAAATCTTTTTTATGTTTTTACATTAACACACTCAAAGTTTACTTTTTTTTTACATTTATACCTCCTAAATTTGTCATATCACATCCAAAATACCACCATTTTAACTTTTAAAATGTGATGGCAACTGGTAAATTGCAATGCATGTAAAAACTGAAAGTTCGATGATCCATTTGTAATTACATAAGAATCTAGGGGCATGCATGTAAAACTTCCAAAAAGTAAATGATGACCAGTCAGCCAGCTAAGCTCCCAGATACAAAATATAATCTGAAGAGGCCAATTCAAAATAGAATAAAAATGACATCTTTCCCATGCTGCAACTAGAGGTGTAAACGATGCTTAGCTCGTGTTCGGCTCGTTTATGTTTCGAGCTCAAAAAATATGTTCGTGTTCGGCTCGTTTGCTTAACGAGCCGAACACGAGCTGTTCGCGAACAACGAGCCGTTTTGACAGCCCTAGCTGCAACATGCAAAAATTCTAAAAACAAGGGGTAATATGATAATTCCATCCAATTTCAAACACAAACAGTTTTCCAATCCATATTTTCAGACAATTACATTCAATCCCCACCAAAAAAAAGAAAAAATTACAGCTCTCACAATTGATCTATGCATGCAAAAACCTATACACAAATTACAGCAAGAAACCGTCACATCAGCAATAAAACATAAGCTTCTTCACACTATCTCTAATCTTCGGCAATGGCTCCGCCTTCCCCGGCTTCGTTCTGCAGACTGCACTACTTCTCCTCCCAGCGTTAAACTCTGCTCCTCTCTCAATATACAATCTCCCTCTATACGCAGCCAAATGCGCGTAATAAGCCGGCGGAACAAGCGAAACAGGCTTCGTACATCTCACAAATGTGTAGCACAGATCATGTATCAGCTTCTGAAACTCATCGGATTTGAATTTGTTCTCATCCCACAACACATGATAATGCGTCGGTCTGCTCGTCCCCTTCATCCCCCAATGGCTGCACAAAAAGAAATCAAATTCCCTCGGATGAGTTATCACCGTATCCACCACCGTCCCCGGCGGTATGTTCTCGCTGCAAAATTGAAGCTTTTGATTCACAAACAATCTCGTGTGGTGCCGCTTCTGCACCACCGCGAAGGTTATCGACGGCCGGTAATCCCCAAACTTGGAACAAGCCGTGCGAATCGCGCGAAGTTCATGTTTCAGCACCTTCTGAAACTGCGTCTCGCTGACGCCGTCCCTGAAGAAGATGATGCGCGCTGGAAGCCGGCGAACAGAGGCGACGAAATCTTCGAGAAGTTCCCGCACCATTTGGTCCAGTTCTTCGATGATTTCTTGCCGGTGAGTTTGAGATCTCATGCGGGGAATGTATTTGTTGGCCGCCGGCCAGTTCATGCTGGCGACGACGGCGGCCACGGATGGACTGGAGTCGTCGAGAGGATGAGGGTGGGTTACGTCGGCGCCCATGAACATGGCGGGTTCGTCGCCGGCAAAAATGCCGGGGAATTGGCAGGGGATGGTGTTGAAGAGAGCCACATTGCTGCCTCCGAGTTTGGCGTTTATCTTTAATGCGAGATTGGAGAGGAATTGGGGGCTCAGTTTGGTGAGATTTGAATATAGGCAGCATTGGCTGACAACACCAATGCCGGTTTCTGCAATTCGTTTCAAATCTGCATATCCCCTGTGCTTCTTCTCCATCACAAAGATCAAAAGCTGGAGATTTGATGAAGAAGATTCATGAATTTTTCTGAGTTTGGAATCTAAAGCTGAGACATTGTTGAGAATCTTCATCGGCTCGAAGAGAGGGGGAATGAAGGTGGATTTGTTCAGCAAAATTCCAGCTTGTTCGCAGCGTAGCGAGAGCTGGTTGATGAAGTTGGGGATAGAGGAGTGGTGTTCGGCGGCTCCGCCGAAGCTGATCAAAGCCCATTGTTTGATTTGGGTGCCCTCGGCGACGTGGGAGTTGAGAAGATTCCACTGCCGATCTTGCCGCGAAGGAGTGAGATCTCTGATGTGGCCGCCGTCGCCGAGTTTTAGCTTGGGAGGTTGGAGAATTCTTCCATGGAGTTGGGTCATCTCCCTTGATATGTCGAGCTTGAACTCCTTGGCATAGCGACCACTGCAAATATTCGCAAATAAAAATATTGTCTAAAACTAAGACAAAAGTGGGGTGAGGTAGACCAACAGCAATCGTAGGACAAAAACTCATAAAACCGACTACAAATAACTAATAAATGCCAAATAGAAAATTTGCATAAATACCAATTAATTCCTCTGCATTTACATTTCTAATACCTAAACTTTCAATTTTTACATCCATAGAATCCTAGTTATGCATGAAAAGGATGCAAGTCACATTTTTAAAAGCAGTAATATTTTTTTATGTGATATAAAAGATTTGAGAGGTATAAATGTAAAAAAGCAAAATTTAGATACCTACCCTACATTTTTTATGGATTTACATATCAAATACCTAAAAGTTTGATATTTACATCTAGACCACATTGATACCATAAACCTATGCATCAAAAAATGCAAATGACTTTGCAAACTTAAACTTCTATTTTTACATACATAGAACCTAAGTTATGCATCAAGGAAAAGATGTGATATAATAAAAGTTTAAGAAAAAAAGCAAAATTTTTTATGTGATACAAAAGATTTGAATGGTATAAATGTCAAAAAAAAAAATGTAAAATTTATAGAAATTGAGAAGGTATTTATGCAAATGCCCTTAAAAGATTGGAATGGGAATCACCTAGTCGGACCATCTTCTCCTTTCATGATCTTATTGATAATCTCTCTTCGTTCCGCCGGTCTTTGGCAGCCCATCTTGAAGATCTTCGCAGTCTGATCATCCGAAAGCTTTCCCAGAAACTTCTGCCCATCACAGACCACACAGAGCTCCATGGGAAGATAACACGGCTTGCTCCTACTTATCTGCAGACATGGAAGCTTTCTGAACTGTATCTCATAGCTGTACTGATCCTTATAGTACTCAACCAACGAAAGCTCCGTTCCATCCCTGTCTCTGAACTTCAGGTTCTCCGCAACTTCGTTTGTCAAACCATAAACTCGATATCTTTGATCTGTTTCTCTGTGACAGACAAAGATTCTTATGTTCTTCAAAGCTTTTTCCACTTCCTTCTTCTCCTCCTCGCTAAAACTCCTTGTTTTAGCTTCAGAAAGATCTTTCAGCGACTTGCAGTGTTTCTGCAAATAAGGAATGACGCCAATGCTCTCATGAAAAGCAGTCACTGAGAAATCTAAGTTGAGAGATAAGCCTTGCTGAGTCGCTCTGAGGCTCTGGAAGAAACCTCTGAGTCCCACAGCTCCTCCGCCAATGTCTTTAGCTCCTCCCATGGAGCTGGAGAACAGAGAACGACCGATTGAGATGCAGTTCTCAGCAGGGCTTTCGCGAAGAACGACATCTAAGGCATGAAGATAGTCCTGAGGAAGCGGGATTCCATCTTTTTCATCTTCTTTCAGATATCTGTTTAAGTCCTCTCCACTTAGTCTGGATGCCAATCTGATGCTAACTCTAAAAAGCTTTGATTTTGGACTCACAGACGCATCAACACCACTTCCCTTATTCAGAGATTGAGATTTGGAAGTTGGAAGAGTGACAAAAAACTCAATTTTGTCGTCATGGAACTCAACGGAGCTATAAAGATTCTTCCTTCCATCAAAGACTGGCATGGCGCCTGCGAGGACGTCGGAGTTCTCCATCACAAGCTTCCTCTTGATCTTTCGAGCTATCTCCTTGGACGGCCGCGGTGAAATATCAACATCGTAGTGGAAAATTTGCTGTTTTGGATCGAAGCGGACGAGGAAATGGTTAGCAAGAAGGGAAATTGGGGAGCCTTCATTGCCACCATGATCTGGTCTTCGAGCCACCGCCATTGGAGAGGAGAGTTTTGCGTCTCCATCAAAAGAAGTTGATGAATTCATTGTTTTACCATCTTTTGCTGGTAATATACTGGTTTTCGGCTTTATAAGCTCTGTATCTGAGAAAGTTCAGCTCAAATAAGAAGCTAGCACAGCCATTGTTAATAAATCAGAGAAACAATGTGCAATTTCAGCAGTTTTTGTCTGAAATAAGTAAAAAAGATTACACCTTGCTTAAAAAATGATGTAAATAAATATAAACAGTAGCAGACACATGGCCAAAAAAGATCCAGGAATCAAATCTTTATATGTTCGTCGTAGGGAGGAAAAAAAACGAATAAAATAAAAAAATGAACCTGGAACAGGGCCGAAAACAAAAAAAAAAAAGGCTACAGGGTAGATCGACGAGAACCTGAAACAAAAAACTGGCGAAGAAGAGAAAGCGCCAAACCTTGAGGAATGGGGAGTAATGCAACTTGAGCGTCTGAAGATCCAGAGCGAGGAGGGTTTTGATTCCTGAAATTCTTCTGAAAGTTAACTTTTGATCTGGGAAAACTGAGGTGCGGAAGAGATGGAGTTGGGGGTATAAACAGAAGCAAGGGAGGCGTGATGGGAAGAGGAAGAAGAGCAGGGTGGGCTTGGTATCCTCTCTGCAAGTAGAATCTCTCATGAAGAGGATATGGAACAGTGTTGCAGAGCTCCATTAGAGTGTTCGGCTGAGTTCTTCTTCCTCCTAAAGGATTGAACTTTCTGCTACCTCTCTTCACCTCCTTAGCTTCCTCCATGACTTTTTTTCTCTGCGTTGTCTCTCTCCTTAGAGGAAGGGAACAAAGAGGATGTGTGGGCAATATGAGAGAGGAGTTGAGGACAAAAGGAAGCAGGAGTGATTGTTATTACAGTGCTGACAGGAGGAAGGAAAAGGGCAAGGTTCCTAGAAGCAGATATGTTGTGCTTAAACTTAAAGTTTCCTCCTTTCTGCTTCTGTTGCCGCTGTACTAACTTTCTCCAAGGTGGAATGAGATTTATGGAAGGAGTAAACTTCAAAGGAGATGCCAATGAGATTGAGGTTTAATGGTTAGGTATTTTTTAGGGTACTTTCTTTTTTTTGTTTTTTAGGTGGACAACAAAGAGATTGAATTTGATATTTCAGGAGAAGTAAAAGATTAAATTGTTCTCTCATATAAGTAAAAATCTAAATTTGTCTCTGTCATAACTCACAGACCAATAGTTTTTATTTTTATCAAATTTTCAATAGTTTGATCGAGACACGTGTAAATACATCAGTTCAAAAAAATCACCTAAATGATTAATTTATGAATATCAATATTTCCGATGATTTGCATGTAATTATCTCAAAAATGTATTACTGAAGAGACAGAAAAAGCCAATAAAGGAGTTTGGGTTAGGCTGACTTCTCATAACAAAACGAGTGCAATACTTATAAATAAGGTTAAGTTATTTACTTACATAGCATACAAAACAATGAATTTTATATATTTGTCCCCAAAGTTTGATTTTTTTATGCACTATTCTTACTCAAATGGGTAAAAAATGTAAAATTTAATATTTTGTGTGATATTTATGTAAATCTCCCTATTATTAAACATTAAACCTCATCAAAGTATGTAGTGGCCTAAAATTAGCATGTTTTTCATGTAATCATTGATTGATGAGGTATATTATATATTACATAAGGAAAGATAATGGGAGCAATTAGCAAAGGTGGTGGATGAATATATTATATTATATATATGGTTTGTATCTCAATATACATTATCCTTCACATAGTGATGAGATTAAGATATATTTTATAAACAACACTTCTTTGTTCTAATTTAATTCTTAATTATTTTAATTACATGGATCTCTGAATTTAATGACAACATTTTTATCTTTGCAAAATTAATGCATTTTTAGTTTTATATATATATATATATATAAGCAAATTGAATGTTATAGGATAATGAAGATTGTGAAGAGAATTTTGAATTTTTAAAGCAAATTTAAATATTTAATTAAAAAAATGTTTTGGATTAGCATAAGTTAATCAAGATGGCATGTATTTTTAAAAATAGATAATAGAGCACAACTGTAAATTGATTCAATATATATGAAAATATTATCAAATAATATCATTTAAACTTAAAATCATGTATATTATATGTGGAGGTCTCTATTATTTTCCATTTGTTCACCTATGTAAACGTGTGCATTAGGCCGAACTGCATTCGATGACTTTGTACTGGACATGTGGTGAGGAATCAGTCCCCACGAGTGCAAAGAACCGTAGCCGCCACAAAACAGATGATCCTTCCCACCAAACTGAGATGGTCAACCAAATAAGTTGATCGATGGTTTGCCAGCCTCGAAAAGAGAGAAACAATGGTCTGATAAGAGAAAAGATTCATCTACAGTAACAGTAATTTTAATGATTATCACAACTGATCGATAATAGAGAATTTCAAGGGTATTATTGACATTTCACAATTTAACTTCTATTTACTATAAATATACGAACAATGGCAAGTAAAGTATACCATTTTTCGGGCGAAACCGAAGAATAACACTAATAATATAAGCCCAAGTCTATTGTTTTTTCTCATTTTCTCTTCTTATTTAAGTTCTATTTTGATAAATTAGTATGAGACATGGGATGAGGAATCAATCTCCACTAGTTCAAAGAACTGCAGCCGACATAATGCAGATGATCCATCCCACCAAACTAAGAAGGCCAACTGAACAAATTGACGAATGATTCACCAACCTGAAAAAAATAGAAACAATGATCTGACAAGAGAAAAGATTCAACCACAGTAACAATAATCTTAATGATTAGACAGCCAATAGATAATTTCAAGGATATCTTTGATATCTCACAATCCAGCTTCCATTTATACATACATACATACATACATACATATATATACATACATACATACATACATACATACATGCATACATACATACATATATATATATATATATATATATATATATATATAATTTATTTGATTATTTTATTTCTGGCAAGGAAAGAAGGAGTGGGGTTGGTGGAGGGCAGGGGTGGGGGCTCAAACCTCTATGAATAAAAAAATAAAAAAAATATATACAAATTTGCCGAAGAGAACATCAACCGATCATCACACTATAGCACAAATCTTAATGAGATCCAAAGGCTCAGATGTTAAACCCACTTCCGGCTTCTTTTCTCACGAACTAAAAGAAAAATGCATATTCCCGCGGGCAGGTAATCACGGGCCTGCAATATTGTATTCCCCAAAATAATTCGCCATTTGTCACCTTTCGGGCCAAAAATTTAATTGGAATTTATTTCGCAAAGTGGCACCCCCCTGATTTTTTTCATTTTTTTGGCACGAATTAATTAACTTTTTATTTAAATGATATTATTTACATAGCTTTAAAGTATGCTTTTATCACCTTCGGATGGCCGACCCCTTCTCCCCCCTCATATTTCTTTTCACCATCATTTTCATATTTTATGTTTTTGCAATACATTTATTATCCGGTGCACATTATATTTTTATTTTTAAAATTAGCTCTTTCAGGACAAAATTTCGCTTCCAGTCTCATTTTCTAGAGAGCATGGAAGCTAGGCCGAGGCTTCCGAGACAGTCATGCATTGATAAAATAGAGGAATAATTCATTTAATTATAACATTGACCTCACATTCAATAATATATTGTTACATATGAAATGGTTAGTATACTCATAAAGCTCATTTGGAGTCAAATAATGCAAATCAAATAAAATAACACATTATTTATTTTTTTATTTTTTTATTTTTAAATATTTGATGCTCATGTAAATTATGTGTATATAGTCCAACTTCCACAAGTAAGCCAAATATAATTTTTCTTAATTTAAAAGAAAATAAAATTCTTGGAGCTCGTAGAAAGTATGTGATCGGTTCATTTTTCGTACGGTTTTTGTTTTATTTGGGTATTTAGGGTCAGTTTAGAGGCATTTGCAGATGTTTGAAAAAGCAACAGTTGTTGTAAGGGGGTCTGTTATAATTTTTTTTCTCTTAAAAAATCAAAGCCTAGCTTTTTGGTAGCCACCGTACTTAGCTTGGTCCAGTAGCTCTTTCTCTCAATTTATTGAGAGAGCTGACAAAAAATAGTTTTCTTAAACGCCCAGTGGTGTGGTCCGGACCGCAGCGCCACTGCTCCCCCAAACACGAGAAATTATTGCATCAGAACACCTAATGCAAATTTGCTCCAGGTGTTCAATATCAGGGAGTCACGTGGTAATTTGGAGCCTACTGACATACACTGTTCGGGTCTAGGTTGTCACCTGACACCCTGTCATTGGACACCTGATGCAATAACTTTTCCCCAAATACCCCCTTAATTGAAAAGTGATGAAGAATTTTTAAAAATAACATCACGTATGTTAGCATGCATATCCACAATGTCTTTATGAAGGTAATGATGATTTTGTCAGATGACGAGTTTGCCCCCCGAACTAGTTATAACCACTTTGCTAGATGGGCTTGGTTCAATCTCTTCAGTAAATGTGTTCGGCCTATTGCATGGGCCTCCGAGGACATTAAGGTCTATTAGTCATCACGTCTTGCCCCTATATCAACCTTTCTCAATTGACTGCAATTTAGTATTTATGTATATACCCATTTTTTATTTACATATAAATGTAAGATTTCAAAATAAATATATAATTCTTTGCTCGGTGGCATCACCCATCAACTTATTTAAACTATAGTTCTCACATCATGGAAATATGAAAATAAATTTATTGATAACCACCACTACTTTTCAACAATTTCGCAATCCCTCTTCTTCAAACCTGGCTTGTACATGGACTTTTTTGTAATTTATGATTTATTTTAGTGGCATTTCTATACCACCCAATTCTTATGTATTTATATATTTAACATCTATATATCTTTATATATATATATATATATATATATATATATATATATATATATATATATATATATATATATATATACACACGTAAATTTTTCATATAACATTAAAAATAAAGCTATTTTAACTTTTTTTAAAAAAGTTAATAGAGCTTATATAAATACGTAAGAATGTAGGGGTATGCATGTATATTGTCCTTTATTTTATTAATGAATAGGAACTGGTTTTGCACATGTTTATAAATGAAAACCCAAAGAACGCCTAATTTTTCTGTGCGGACTCCTAACGTAGCTCTACGTGCGGCGGAGGTTATTCCTGAGTTACTTTCATGTTATTTTTGGGTTATTTTCAATATCCCAAAATAACCGCGGGGGTTATTTCGGGATTATTGAAAATAACCCAGAAATAACATGAAAATAACTCAGGAATAACCTCCGTCGCACGTAGAGCTACGTCAAGTGTCCGGACAGAAAATGCGCTCCCAAAGAAAAAGAAAGGTTCTGCTTCTCTGTCAAAATGTTAAAGTGGTCAACAATAACTAATTGTGATTAGCAGTAATAATCATGCTTATTTGTATGTCTTATTGTCGTATATATGGAGTCAGGCCTTTATCATAAATATCCTGACCGTATATAAGTGGAGGTGGAATTTGAAAATATTTATTTTTTAAGGGAAGTAATTGCAAAAAATGAGGATATCTGTCTAAATTTGGGTTCCTTTTTAATGGTGAATTTGCATGGATTTACACATACAATATCTAAACATTCATATTTATATGAAATGAAAATGTGAAAATATTTCCCAACTATTTACAAGGGGTCATTTTAGTCCCAATTTTTATAGACGTGTTAAAATAGTTCTCGTACTCGTTAAATTGGGCCTATAATAATTTGTGTGAAGGCTATTAGAGCTCAATTTTAAAATAGTCGAGAACTATTTTGACACTTCTATAAACTTTTGGCACTTTTAAGTGTGTGTGTGTAAGAGAGAGAAAGAAGAAGAAAGTGTGTAAAGTTTACTGCCCTGTAACTTATTACAAAGCAGCTGTAAAGCTGTTGAATAATAATCTGATACTATAAAAGTTGCAGCGAAAATATTATTTTACATTTAAGAAGTGATAATAATGTTATTTTTGATGTGATATTAAAGATCTGAGTGTTATGTATATAAATATGAAAGTTTATGTATGTGATATGTAAATACACAATAAGTGCCTCTTATTTATGTACAAGCCCCTAAATTTTTTATGAATTTAGGTTTTAGATGATTTTCGTAAAGAATGTATTAAATATGTAAATATAGAGGATTAGGGAGCTATTTATGTAAACTTTATTCTCTACCACATAAGTGAATTAAAAAAAATCAAGATTAGGATAATACATCCATTATTAAGTTTATTATTAAACTAATGATAATTTTTGGGAGAATTTACTTATATGCCACACAATAAATATTCTTATTTACATACTTACCCCTCAAATACTTCACATCACATCAAAAATATCACAATCTTTTTTAAATCGTTAAACATGTAAATGCATAAGAATTGTGGGGTAAGTATGTAAATTCCCATTTTTATATATTTATAGGAGCTTATTACAACGTGCAAAAATTAAGAAGCATAATGATATAGATCTCTAATCTCAAATCATTAGCATTAAATACTCAATTATTGTTACCATTTAATAGTATGTAAATGGGAAATGAAAAATACAGTGTTGTTTCTATCAAATATTTATTAAATCTCTCTCTTTCACATATTTGTATTTTCTCTCAAATTGCATAACCTTAAATAAAATATAAATGCAAAATTTTTTTTATCTCGGACAAATATTCTATCTTATTCTCTATTATTTACGCGGGACCGCTTCAGTCCTGTAATTTATAGAAATAGCATAATGCACCTTAGATTCTATAAATTATGGCTGAAATAGTCCTCATGGATGACCGTTATCACTCAATTTTAAAATGAGTGAAGTGTCAAAGTAATTCCTGATTATTTATATGAGACCTTTTTAGGCATAGAGTTTATAGAAGTGTCAAAATAGTACCTAAATATTTTAATGTTGAACCTTAAATAATCTTCTATGGGTACTATTTCAACCCTATTTTAAGAGTATTGAGACTAAGGGTTTGTTTAGGGCAACTGCAGCTTGTTAAAAAACAGCTGTGAAGCTGCTTAAAAATAATATTCTGTTCAAAAAACTGTGGTGTCTATTACAATTTTTTTTTTTTAAAGTCTGATCGTAGCTAAAAAATTGCCACTACACTTAGACAAATCAGGTGTGAACACTGATTTCAACGGTCTGAAAAAACTATTTATTGAGAAAATTGTCAAAATGCAACTTAACCAAACAAATTAAACTTCAGTGCGTCTTGAAAACGTCATCGTACCGTCGACCCACACTTATATAATCTCCCAGACTAAAACAGTATCACGAAAAAGTTAGTCTATGTCGGCCCCATACAATCAATCAGAGACTATTTTCGTGCTTTACTTATGTTCATTATTTTCATTATTAGTCAAAAGAAAATATACAAATGAAAAAAAAGAAAAATTATTATAATTGAATGATGCTATGACTGCTAACAACTTAGAAATATAATGAATTTTAATTTTCCCTTAACATATACATGAATGATAGTTGACATTTATGAGAGGGATGGGTAGGCCAAGATGTTTTGACCTATTCCTTATTTTTACTCAAGCTAAAGACTTGCTATTATTGTTTNACACTTATATAATCTCCCAGACTAAAACAGTATCACGAAAAAGTTAGTCTATGTCGGCCCCATACAATCAATCAGAGACTATTTTCGTGCTTTACTTATGTTCATTATTTTCATTATTAGTCAAAAGAAAATATACAAATAAAAAAAAGAAAAATTATTATAATTGAATGATGCTATGACTGCTAACAACTTAGAAATATAATGAATTTTAATTTTCCCTTAACATATACATGAATGATAGTTGACATTTATGAGAGGGATGGGTAGGCCAAGATGTTTTGACCTATTCCTTATTTTTACTCAAGCTAAAGACTTGCTATTATTGTTTCTTTATTTATTTATTTATTTATTTATTTATCCCAAATGCAAATCTTTCAAAATCTTCAATTATTTAGGAGGCGGCTAATGCCTTTTTGGACTCCTATATTTAAATATTAAATGATTCACATGTATGTCACTATATTTTTATGCATTTACATATCTAACCTTGAACTTAGCTTTTAGATGCATACAGGTCATATATCCAAATATAGGAATTGAATGATATGTGTAAATGCTCTTTAAATGTTTATTTGAAACTAGTTCCATCATTATTCATGAACAGCTCGTGTCCGGCTCATTCGTTAAGCCTAACGAGCAAAAACACAAACAAATTTTTAAGCTTGAAATGTAAACGAGCCGAACAAAAATAACAGTTTGTTCGCTCGTGTTCGGTTCGAAATGGCTCGAAAAAAAAATTATATAACTTTTTATATAATAATATATTACATACATTATTTATATAATAATATATTATATATATTCATGTCTAAATTTAAATCAAAACACCTTATGTAGCAATGTGGTTAGTGTCTTTTTTTATATAGATTTGATCCAAGTTTGAATCTCATACTTTACATCTATTTTTCTCAATTTTAGTTCAAAGAGCCAATTTTGAGCCGAACACGAGCCGAACACGAACACGAATATTTAAATCGAGCCGAACACGAACACTATTCACGAGCCAATTTTGAACACGAGCTATTTCGAACGAGCCAAACACGAGCCAAGCCTGAGCTCGCTCAAGCTCGGCTCGTTTGCAGCCCTAGTTCCATGCATACCACTTAATTCCTATATATTTATGAAACATTTATGAAATATTTATGTGATAGAAATATAAAAAATAAAGTTTAGACATTAGAAATGATTTTTATGTATGTAAATGCCACTTATGACATTTATCAATGGCCTCCTTTATGAAAATGAAATTACATAAAAATCCAAACATACACAATATGTCAAAAAAAATCATCTAATATATATAAAAGCAATAGCAAATACACATGACCCAATTAGTTTTTAATGGAAAGAGAATGATTCTAATATTAAATTGATTAACAAATTAGAAGAGAAAATAAAAATCATCGAAAAATATTAAATACTTTAAAAAAAATTATTTATATATATCACCTTCAAAGGCATCACGTTGCAATAATCATTATTTATGCGGGCTCTACCGACCAACATACAACATATTTAAAAACAATACGACAACATCATTCCATAAAAGTGAAATAAAAGAGTTTTTAAAACATATCATAAGTACAAATTTTTTTAGGGGCATTTACA
>NEWO01000147.1:271423-284143 GCA_003013225.1 Phalaenopsis aphrodite | reverse complement strand
ATATCATAAGTACAAATTTTTTTAGGGGCATTTACACACATACCGCCTAATTTTTATGTATTTACATATCTAACAAAAACTTTTACTACTTACATTAATACCGTCCAAAATTTTCATATTATATAAAAGATATCGCCAAATTCATTTTTAAATAAGTGAAACATTTTCATACGTAAATAAGATAATATGTATGCAAAAATTGAAGTTTAGCTGTTAGATACGTAAATACATAGAAATGAGCGGTTTACATGTAAACATTCTTAATGTTTTCATTTAAAAGTTGTAAAATAAATAACTAAGGGTCTGTTCAGAACAGCTGCAACTTATTAAAAAGTACTCGTGAAACTGCTTAATAACAATTTGATGTTAAAAAAACAACGATGACTATTACAATTAATATTATCATTATTTTGAAAAAATCAGACAACAGCTAGAAAGCTGCAATTAGATTTCAGCGGAGGTTTTTTTTTGAAAAAGCTGTCAAAACACAGTTTACCCAAAAGATAAAACTACGGTGCGGTGTCGCACCACCACCACACCGCCGCCCCAAACTGACTCTAAAACATTCTAATAAACCTTAAAATTTCCTTTAAAAAAAAACTATTTGAAGTGCCATTGAATTATCAAATATTACTTCCATATACCAAATCATAAAGATGAAACAAACATCAAAGCAAAATCCAAGGGCTCTAAAAGAAAGCACTCATATCTTTTTCTATGCATAGCAGACTCATAAAATCCCCGTGTGCGCAGCAGACCAAACAAAAACACAACCATCTCAGCCAAAAGCTGAGCACAAAGCCAAAGGCTATAAAACTAATAAAATAAATTTTCAGAAAGCAAAAGCAAACAAAAAAGGTCAATGCCCATTAGTACAAAACATACCATTAGCCTTTAAAGTAAAGTATTTGAGATTGGATAAAGATTTGAACTTCAAAAGTCACAATCAACAGAAGCAGATAGGCTAAATCAAACAGACTTAGCTTCATCCACAAAGTTTCAGCATTCATTTTCAAATTTGGAAGATTTACATATATACCAATCGATTTTTATGTATTTACATATCTAGCGAGCACCTAAACTTCAACTTATACATACATGACAGCCTCACTAATGCGTGAAAAGGTGTATTTCACTTTTTAAAAGTTAAAATGGAGGCATTATTTACATGATATGAAAGATTTGGGCGGTATGAATGTAAAAAAGTAAAGTTTGGGAGTTAGATATGTAAATACATGGGAATTAGGTGGTTTCTCAGTAGAAACAAGCAAATGGAGGCCTGAAAAAAATGGAAGATAAAACAAAGTAGCTTATGCTAGTGTTGTTGAGTGAAAACAAGAATATTTGCATATTTAAAGGACGCATTTTTCTGCTAAAACTTAGTTAACAATAGTGACATAAAAACATGATAATTATCACCATAATTACACTGAAAATTTCTAATCAGATGAGTTAAAACCATCAACATTCTCATTGACCTCATCTAAACTATTTTTGGCCTAAGTTTTAAGAAGTATTCTTCTGAGAAATCAATAGTTCTGTTCAGAGCAGATTTAATGAATTTTTCTTCATGTTGATGGTGACAGGCCTATTTATCTTATGCATAAGGCGGATGAGAAACATATAAGAAATCAAAAATATCAAAATAAGCAGAAGCTGGAACTAATAAGGAACATTTTCACACAGAACACCCAATTCCTAATTATTTACATATTTAGCGCCTACACTTTGCTTTTTTTTTTTTTACATTCATAGCACCCCAATCCTTCATATCACATCAAAAATACCACCGCATTAAGCTTAAAAATGTATAAGACACATTTTCATCCATAGATAAGGTGGCATATATGTAAATATTGAAGTTTAGGTGTTATATGTGTAAATACGTATGAATTGTGTGGGTATGTATGCAAATCTTGCTAACTCTTAGATGGCTTGTATTGTATGAATAAAATGGGCAAGTATAGGAACAAGACAGAGTTCATTATCTAAGTACTGCAATTACTAAGGTTTTGTGCTCAAAGCATTTCAGGAGCTCGAAGAAGTACTGTATTCCTTCCCTTTCTACCCCTATATAGATGGTCATCTTCATTCATTGAGGTTGGAGAATGAGGTTGTCAAAGCCAAAAAAAAGGGAAATTTACGCATACACCACACAATTCCTTTGCATTTACATATCTAACTCCTAAAGTTTGATATTTTACATTTATAACGGTGGTGTCATGAACACATGCATGAAAAGGTGTACTTCACTTTTAGAAAGTTAGTACTAGTGAAATTTTTGTTGTGGCAAAATTAAAGAGAGTTGTCTTGTATGGTTTGGTCACATTAAACGTCGATCATCTGATGATTCGATTAGAAGAGTAGATGTTTTAGATTCGACTTACGTTAAGAAAGGCAGATGTAGACCTAGGATAACTTGGGTGTATTGTATAAAAAATGATCTTAATTTATTAGAATTAAATGAAAATATGATACTAAATAGGACACAATGGAGAAAAAGGATTCATGTAGCCGACCCCGCTTAGTGAGATAAAGGTTTTGTTGTTGTTGTTGTATGATAAGGATTTATGTATGTAAATATGAAAGTTTAGTTGTTAGATATGTAAATACATAAGAATTTTGTGGTATATATGTAAATGCTCCAAAACAGTGCCGCAGTAAACAAAACTATGGTGGCCAGACCATAAAACTAAAACAATTAGCTTATACGACAAGGAGGTCTTACTCTATAAAGTCAAATAATAGAACAAATCACTTGGTCATACAAAAAATGATGAAAGATTTTATTCGATGAAAACACAAAATAAATCACACAAAAAAGACAAGCATGCCAAAGATGAAGATTTACCTGGTTGGACCATAACTTACATCCACAAAAGAGGTGGAGGCAATAAATCCACTATGAAGAAATCATATAGATGTTAAGTAAATGGAGCTATAATAAAGCCAAAAGGAGAGAATATATATCCGAACAAATCAAAAACTTACCAGAAAATTTTCATTCAAAATCACAAGTCTACCGCACGATGCATAAAATAAACCACAACAAAATTTGCAGTATTCAATGAAACATTTGCATATTTGCTGTGGAGAGATTACTGGCAACCCAAGCCATTTTTGTAAGCTTGTCCTGTCCGCCGGTGAAAAAAGAAATGCAAGAAATTACAATAAACCAAACCCTTCACCTTATTTTGGATTCAATCTAATTAATTGATGAGTTTTTAAGCCTTGATCAATTAATTATTCAATGGCCCACTTATTAATTTCTTTATTTCATGTATGTAAATCCAAGCAGCTCCTTCAGCTAAACAGCCTGGATCCCATGCAGTGCTTTAGATTAGTGCACGTTTTCCATTAAAAAAAATAATGGGACAAACTCCTATGTTTAATCACCAAGCAAAGACATAAATGGGGACCAATATGTGGCAATAATACAATTTTACCTCATGACTAAATAGTATGGCATCACACTAGGAATATACCCTACAACTCCTCTCAAAATCAAGCACTATAAGCTTCCAAAATCTCAAAGAACAAAGCACGGTGCAGCCTCAATAAGACAAAATGATGTCTGAATTTGAATACTACTAGGGAGGATCTACGAAGCACAAGTGAAATATCATTAAATCATCCTGCATTTTAAGAGGTTGCCCATCTATCAAAATACTGCAATAGTATGATATGGCACTAAATAGACAGTATAACATGAGATTGATCAATATGATTAACTTCTTCAATGGTCATCACCTCAACTTGTGCCCTTCTACGAAAACAAACAACATTAAGGTTTTTTTATTTTTTTATTTTTTATTTTTGCTTTATAAATCATGATGTTAACATATATGATGATGTCATTAAAGAAACACTACCCGAAGTTGTACCCTATAACACATAAGAACTCACCAACCTTTTTGTTTTTATGCTTTGATGAACACTTTTATGTCTCTACAAACCTTGAGACTTCAGCATTATGAGAATATGCATGTTTACTTCACTGAGAACACTTGTACACATAAATTCTTTCAAAAGCTTGGCATGTGAGATATCATTATGCACCTTCAACTTCATTATACCAACACTAATAATATTGCATATCACATTGTTTCTCATAAATATAGCCCCTACCACATGACCCATATAATTCATTATGACAATGCATGTAATATAAATAAGTTGAGTAAAAAATAAAATGATCATTGCATCTAACTCTTGCAATCACTAAAACAACATCATCAAAATCTATAATTGATAAATTCACAACTATATTAGCATCTATTGACTTCTTCTATGCTCGTGACTAACATGTTATTTCTTCTTCAAGGTGGGCATTCTCTCTTTAAGTGCCATAAAGAGCCATTTATTTTTGCAATAGATGAAATTAACGTCTTTGTACATTCAAAGAGACTTACTTCAATTTCTCTTAAATAAAAACATTTTTATTAAGTCTCCCCTACCAAATCTTCTTATCATTTTCTACACGCACAATTTAACAATGTCATTTTTAGGAAGAAGTAAATCTTTAACATCTTTTATGCTAATAATATCTTTTATCATACAATATTGTGTCACAAAGATAGTTCAACCAGGGAGCTAGACAGCACAAGAGAGATAAAGTTGGATCTTTATCATAAATCATCACATCTTTATTCTCAAATCCTTAGCCATGTAATCAAATCCATATACATCCTTTGATACGTAAAGTTTTATTGAGGGCCATTTGGTCACGCATAAAGATTATAGGCTGGGCCATAATCCTAAGATATGTGTCAAAACCCCAACTACCAAATATAATTGAATTGTAGAAAGACTTTCTCATTCATATTATCCTTCTGTGTTTCTTTACTCATATTCTCAAACATCTAAGGAAACCCAAGTTTTTTAACTTGGAGTAGAAGACCTTAAACTTTAGTTTTCTCAAGTAAAAAAAAAACTAATTAAATTTTAAAACTTCTCAATTCAATATTCTGTCTCCATCAAATCCTTTGAAAGTTTTAACAACTTTTTGAATCAATAAAGATGGTTGTAATATTAACTAGAACAAATCATTTATTTGTACACCAGTGACATAAGGAATGAATATGATGCATACCAAGTAAATCACAAAGAAAACAATCACAACAAAGATAAATACTTATTAAGCTCATTTGTAGTCCATCTCTATAGGAGAGACGAGATGATTTGATTAACTATAAAAATAAAAGTAGGATAAAAAATGCTCTTTCCCAAAATTATGCTGCACCAAATCAAATAATCTCTTACCTCGTTTTCATTCAGCTATACTCTGATGAACATAAGTTTTGTTACACTGAAATGGTGTCAAAGTTTCCCAATAAACACCTAAAGAATGTAGTTCCAACGGCGCCTAATGGAGATATGTATGAGGCATTCTCTGAACACTGTAAATTTAGAGATTTCGTGAAAGGCTTATTGAAGACTCCAAGCAAAGCATCTTAGAAAACAAAAGGAGAATTTACACTTATAGGAAGATCCTTAATTTCCTCACATTTGGCGAGATTTTATAACCAAATAAAAATGAGAGCAAAATAAAGCAATAATAAGAAATTGTTAGATGAAAACATAAATATAAAAAATACAATTAGGCATAAAATAATGACATAAGAAAAAAGATCCATCAGATTGATGAAGAGAACCTGAAAAAATTCTTCAAGTGTGTATTGCTTATGGTCTTGTGAATCCTTATGAATGATGATAATCTATTTTTCGATTTCTGCCCCATCCTACAAGAAGGATATGAAACTTCCCACCTATCTAAGTTTCTATACACATAATATTACTATTGGAATTGGCAAGCCACACAAAATTTGGTACAACAACATTCTAAAGAATAGGATGAAGTTGAAGGGCTAACTCATCAAGACGACGTAGATCAATAAACTTGGTTGCATATGAGAATTTGATCACATCCATGGGGATTGGAACAAGGCTTTAATTTCATGACAAGACCAAGAGTTGTTGCAAAATTTTACGTGCAAACCTAAACTATAAAAAGGTGGAACCATTTTCACTACATATAAAGATAGAATTGGATCATTTGCATCCATACCATTCCTGAAAGTAAGAATTGATAATAATAGATGATTTCATCCATTTTAAGCCAGTGGAGAAACATTCATAGTTCTGTCCAAAACTTCAAATTCAACTTTTACCAGTAAACACAAGAAGAGCAATCCAGTTTTTTATATTTAGAGGAATAGTAACGTCCATTTCAATTAAACTCTAGACATAAACGATTTTGAAAGAATAGTAGAAACATCCACTTGCAGGGGTTTGCAAAAAATAGAATATTGAGAATATAAAATAGACTAGTAAAAATACATTAAATGAAGCTAAGAAAATATGATTCAAATGTGAGTGATAGATGGTTTCACAGACAAGTTTAAGTGAGAAGACTGTCTCTACATGCTCAACAAATAGCCACTCAGATAATATGATGGACAAGAAGAAACCAAGAGTAATCTAGTTTCTCTCTCTTTAATTGCTATCTTTTTAGAATGAAATGAGGGTTTCATTTTATAAAGGAGAGGAAGCGAGAGAGGAAGAGGGAAAGAAAGAGCGGTTAGCATTATGAGATATCAACATGGTCTGCAAGCGTTGCAGATGAAGAGCACTAGATTTTGAAAATATCGTGGGAACTAAATATCCTTATGTTTAAACATGAATTGAGAGGTGGGATTGCGATTGAACATAAAATGTTAAGACGAAACGCTTTAATTGAATCAAATTTGCATTTTCAATGGAATTGAGTACATTATGACCAAATTAATTATGTTTAAAATGCTTTATAAAAAATCTAATCATTAAGGCAAGGGTTGGATGCAAGAATTTTGTTGATGACTATTTTGATAGCTTTCATGTAATTTGAATATTTTTTTTAATTTGTTAATATTTTCATATAAATATCATATCTAGTTTGCCTTTTTTGTGGAATTTGACTTAGGTAATCATCAACGTGCTAACAATTACTGATCTCAATTTTGACGTTAAATAATAATCTTCGATGATAATAAACATTTTATGACTGTGTTAGGGGGGCGCCTAGCCTAAATGACATACTTGTCTTTTGTAAGTCTAAGGGCAATTTAGTCTTTTATTATTATTATTGTTGGGGATAAATATGCTTATTATATTTAGGATTTTTTTTATGCAGGAGATTGAGTTGTGAGTTTTAAGTTTAGGTTTTGGGAGGTATTCTTACCTCTCAAATCATAGAAATTAAGAGTGATCGCCTACCTCTCGAATTTTAGGTGCTTATCTTTTGTATTTGTATGAGTTGTTTGGATTATTGAAGAAAAAAATTGTGTTTTCCCTAATTTCTAGAAAAGCGTGCCGATTTTGAGATCATATTGTAACAAATCAGTATCAGAGCAACGATTTTTGGAAGATCAGCATGAAATCTCTATCAGCGTGAGAAATAAGCGTTCTTTGCATAAGAACGAGATAAGAAGCGTCAATGAATCCCTTCGTGACCGAATGTTGCAACACAGACACCTGAAGCTCTCATCTCTCACGAGATATGATATTTATGGTCTTTAATTTGATCCAGTCGGCCAAAATTAAATTGCAGTCACTCAAAAATAATTTGTGCCAACAAAGACTCCTCAAGGCGAATCGAATTTAATTATAGTTGGGCCGGTCAACAAAAAACCCATAAACTTACATTTTTGTGTTGCCTTCAATGGATCACTTATTGATTTCTTTATTTCTTTATTATTAATATTTAGCCACTAAGAAATTCAACATATAATCAACAAATAAGAGACTAATAAAACCATGTATTCCAGTGCACAGTGCACTTGCAACTTTCATTGTTTCTATATTTTGAAGAGGCGTTGAATTTTTGGGTGCTAAGGCATTACTCATTTTTTATGTCAAAAATGAGGCATGTAAATCCAAGCATAACCTCCAGCTAGACAACATAATGTGGATCTCATGCAATGTTCAGAAGCATTGCAATATCCCGTGAGTGCAGTGAAGCAAAACACCTAAAATTTAAGCGTATTTCAATTTAATGGTTGTGGTCTCATCAAGAAACTCAAATTTAAATGTACTCATGCTAGAGCACTCTTGGATTAGTGCAGTTTAAAAAACTATACAAAAGGGACAACTATGAGGTTTATTAAGGTAAAGCAAAAAAATTCTCAATAGAATAAGGTTGTGGTTGTTAAACATGGTACCAAAGGCAACATCTCGAAAATATGAGGTAAGTGTCATAAATAATAAAGTACTACAAACTCATTCAGGATAAAGTGTGACGAGTAAGAGCTATCTCTTAAACCTATAAAGGTACTCTACAATTTCTTAAGCAAGGAAGATAATAACATTCATTAGGTATGCTGTTGTAAACTCCTAAAATCAAAATGAAATTTGGTTTCTTCAGAAACTCCAAAAGTAATTATGCTCGTATTGGACAACTCCAGAGAAAATTGACCTCCTATAAAGTTGCACCAAAGGGACAAAACCATTAATCCTATTGAGGCAAAGCAAAAAATGTCTCAAGGTATGAGATTTCAAGCTCTTACATTAAACAACTAATAGGGCAACCTATTGTGTTTAATCAGCAAGCAAAAACATATATAGGGCCCGCATGATATATAGATATTATGACATTATTACAAAATGTAGAAGCATTACTTAGAATCATACACTTGTCTAAATCTACCATAATCATGATAAAAAAAAAATTTTAAAAAAAATCAAGGAATTTTTCAAAGAAAATAATGCAGCAAATCATTATATTCATACATATTAATTAAAAAGATTTTAATAATTAATGACTATTTCCATCCTTGTCTTTGCCTTGGTGTACTTCCACGTGGGAAAATCAACTGGTTTCCCAAGAGAATGAAAAAATACCTGCATGATGGAGAAAATCATTTGCATAAATAATTGATACAAAAAATATTTTTTTCATTGATCTTCATAATAATTTATATCACCATATTAATGTTAATTTTAATTATTTTTTTTTTATTTCAAGTTGGTGATAATATTTTAATTAAATGAGTTACGATGCTTAAAATCATCCCTCCATAAAGAAGAATTCAAGTTGCCCTTGTCGTTCATGAAACACGAAAATTTCAGCCATTTCCTTGGTTTACAGGTGGGCAATGGCTGCTCTGGATGTATCTTTAATTTCACGTGTATGTAGTACATAAAAGTATTATATACATGCATGAAAATGAATGATGTAAGGTCATGTTACAATGAAATACAATCTGAGAAGTCTATGATGTTTATCTTTGTTTGAATTTAGTTTGGTGGGTTTTTTATTGACATTGATTTGGTGACATTGCCACCCAATCCTTTAGTGAGGATTGGTTTAGTTCCCCTTATATCATCCATCTATTTATTTATCAACAACATATATTAGCTTTCCGCTCTCTTCATTTGTCCTTATATCATCTATCTATTTATTTATCAACCACATAAATTAGCTTCCCTCTCTCTTCATTTGTCCATATATAAGCAATCTATTTACCTATGAACCACATAAATTAGCTTCTTTCTCTCTTCATTTGTCAAATAATATCAATGCTAAAAGTTCCTATGTGTTTGCGTAAATAACAATATAGTGACTTTATTTCCTCAAATCTTTAGGGTTTGTTGGGAATAATTTTTATTTTCTACTTTTTTTTTTTATTTTGCTCCTATTTTAAAAACAAGTTCATTTAGTATATTTTTTGCATGTTTTTATATTTTATTTTTAAAATTAAATTAGCTTATTTTTAAAAACACTCAAAATATATAAAACTTGCTTTGAGTGTTTTTAAAAAGTGCAAAGCATGTTGTACAATACCAAATAAGTTTTGTTTTAAATAAAAGCATAAACAAAACAAAATTAAAATTATAATAATAATTAAAAAAATATATAAACATAACAAAAAATAAAAACAAAAAAAAAAATTCAAATGTGATCCCAAATGAGAAAGCAAAAGTGATGTCAAACGAGCTCTAGTTTTTAAAAGTTTGTGTTGTTAAATTTCTTATTTTTTCTTTTGTATTATTCTTACCACTATATATATTGATTTCTGCAATTTTTCTTTAAGTATAGAGTTATAGTGTTGATGTTGATTCTCAACATTGAAAGTTACAGGTTGTGTTGAATATTACATTGAGAAAATGACATTGATTAGCAATCATGTAGACTAAGGGTCTATTTGGGGCAGTTGTAGTTTACTAAAAAACTACTATACAACAGTTGTGTCAGGAAGTTGTTGTGAGAAAGTTGTGTTTGTTTATTTTGTACAATTGTGGTGCAACAATTGTGTTGCAATTGTTTATGAAAAAAATGACATTTTTGCCCCTACACTACTGTATTATTTATAACACAATCAGTCCTGATTACCAATCTCAAAATCTAATCATTCATACGACTCAAAATAACTAATCAGACAACTTTCAGGATATAGTAAACTCTACCTGATTAAATAAAAACTCTTAAGATCTTCAGCACCTCACAAAAAAAAGGAAAAGAGAAATTTACATGCATGTCACACAATTCTTATGAATTTACATACCTAACACCCAAACTTTGACATTTACACCTATATGACATTGGTGTCATAAACCTAGACACAAAAAGTTGTATTTCACATTTGTGGTGTAAAATATTTGAGTTGTATGCATGTAAATATGAATTTTTAAGTGTTAGACATGTAGTACATAAGAATGGCGTGTTATGTATATAAAGGCCTCAATAAAATATGTCATCCAACGAATGGAAAAGGAGTTGATGTTGGGATGGAGCAACTCGGTTTGGAGGAAGACAACAGCTGGGAGAAGTTTGAGATTTCAATTCACCTGGGATCAAGCGGGAGATTGGTTGGAAGGAGTTTGTCGTTAGAGGAAGAGAGCACTGGGATGAAGGACTCGTGATTTTGTGAAGGGGATGAGTACGACAATGTTACGGTTGGGCTTCGGCTCGAAGAAAGGAAGGCAGGAAACGTGGGCGTAGAAGCGAGCTGGGTTGATGGGGCAAAAGTTGTGGGAAACGAGGGAGAGGAGGGTTGTGTGAGAGAAGAGAAGAGCACGCCAGCCTTTGGCTGCGAAAAAAAATGCAGGCCGCATTTACATGAGATTTTTCCAAAAGGTGATTGCACCGCAATATCCAAACGCTACTTACTACGTTTTCGCACCGCACCACAACTAAAAAGCTGCCTCAAACACACCGTAATGTCATATTTGATTGTTGGGGGTACATACCATGTAAAACTTTGCCATTTACATATCCAACAACTAAAAGTACATATTTATTATTCTAACACTCCTAGTCAAATTAAGTTGACGCCGTCTCTCTCTAACAATTCTCCCCACCATTGTCGCCATCTCAACGACAAAGCTTCCACTTCTTCTTCCTTTTCAAGTGGAGAAAAGAAAATACATACAATATTTTGTCGAGAGCATGTAGAGAAGGTGTAAAAATACGACTGATGTTGTAGAGTCGAAGTTTGGTTAACAGGCAAGGCTGCCGGTAATAGAATCAACAGTTAACTTTGGCATGATAGCTTAATATTTTTAGTGTTTTTTTTTTCAACTATATAACAATGTAAAAAATCTGGAAGAAATCAGTGATTTCTTTGATGGGGTGACCAACCATAAATAATCACTCTAGGAAGATTGAATTAGGAGATACTTTTGGAAACTTCTTAATTAGTTTTATTCTCTTTCTATTTATGTTTTTTGTTAATTTTATTTCAAAATATTTCATTTCTAAATATAGATTAGATATATTTAGCAGTTTTGTAACTTATGAGGGATTGGTTTTCCTATATACATGAATCATACATATGAATAATAAATGAAACAATTTTCCTCCCCTAGTAATTTATACATTGTATCAGAGCTTGGAAACGCACCCTAGCTCACCTTCCTCCACAGAAGTCTCTACTTGGAGACTCTTCGTCGGATCCTTCCCTGCAAGCGTTTTCTTCCAGTGTTTTTTGTGTGCCAACTTTTGCAGGTGTCGCTCCTTTTGAGCAAGTAGGAGTTTTCTTCCAAATCTACTTCATTCCACGGAATCTAGAGTGTCGTTGGTTCTTTCCACATAATCCAAAGTCTGTTGCTTCTTTCCATTGAATCTATGGTGCCTTGTTTTATTTTTTCCACAAAATCCAAACCACAATTGATTTCATCTCAAAGCTCTCCCTTTCTAGAGTAAATGATTCTCTTTTTAGTAAAGGGAAAGAGAAATATCTCACAGGATAAGGCACAGTTTCTGAAATCACTTACCCCAACCATTGCATATGGAAGAATTGAGACCATATGGTTGTCTTAGCTAGTCAACTAAATGGCCGCTTAAGTGGGAGAAATTTTCGCTCCATAAAAATTGTCAAAGAAATACGAGGGGCTGCAAGAGAAATATATTTCATCATAGATGGGGTTGCAAATGAGTCAAGCTTAAGAGAGCCAAGGCTTGGCTCGTGTTCGGCATGTTCAAAATTGCTCATGTTCGAAATCGACTCTGTGTTCAAAATTGGCTCATGAACACTGTGTTCGTGTTCAGCTCGATTTAAATATTTTTGTCAGTGTTTGACTCATGTTTGACTCGAAATTGTCTCGTAAAAATTAATTAGAAAAATTAGATGTAGAGCGTTGAATTTGAACATGGACCAAATTCATGTAAAAGAATGTGCAAAACCACATCATCACACGAGTTGTTATGGTTTAAACTTAGATATAAATATATATTTATTATAT
>NEWO01000147.1:259147-270428 GCA_003013225.1 Phalaenopsis aphrodite | reverse complement strand
CTTCTCCCATCTTGCAGTAATGAAAATTTTAGAACCTGGATCATAGATTCAGAAGCCTCTTATATATGACCGCAAAAATCAATGCTCTTGTCAACTATCAAGAGGGGTTCTACATCTAGATCCATAAGACTTGTGGGCGAATAATGCTAAAACATTGATGGGAAAAGAGATGTGGAGCTCTCTCAGGATATTACTTTCCTCTAGTTTATATTATTCGACAACTAGACAATAAATTGATTTCAATCAGTAAGCTTACCATGATATGAAATATATAACTAAATTTTTTGCACTTTTGTGAATTTCATGTGGTAGAGTCACCACTTAAGGAAAGTCTCTTTAAACATAAAAATGATATCACCACCATATTTACCTCAACTTTCTGAGTCTATAGAGTTATGTTTGTCAAAAAATAAGTCATGTCATTGCATTGTTGCCTAGGTTATCCTGATTTCAACTATGTTGCTAAGTTGTATCCTCATTTGTTTATCAAAAAAAAATACTAACTTTTATCAATGTACGATTTGTCAAATTGTCAAATAAGTTAGAAATAGTAATCACATGACCAATATATACATCACTCCATTTTTTCATTATTCACAGTGATATTTAGAGACCTTCAAAGAAGAAAATCCTAAGTGGGGCGAAATGGTTTCTCATTTATTGATGATTATAATAGAAAAACTTGGGTATTCCTAATGAAGAAGAACTCTGAAACAACCCAAATCATACAAATCTTTCATAACATGATTCAAAATCAATTTCAATGCAAAATCCAGATTCTCAAAACTTATAAAACAAAGACATACTTCAACCTAATCCTTAGGTCTTAACTTCCAAAAAATAGAATCATGAATGTGATTTTATGTATTGATACTCCACAATAAAATGGGAAAGTTGAGAGAAAGAGCAAACATCTACTTGAGATATATCATTTGCAAATGGGTGATCATGAGATAAGCTTTGGAGAGGGAAGATGTGTTTGGTGGAGAATCTTAAGGAGATGAGATAGATGGTTGTCGAAGTGAAGGATATTTGGGATAGCATAGGACATGGAATTATTGGAGTAGGCGTGTGAGCAAGAGTAGAGAGTATTATGAAGAGACGTGTTGATTGTTCTGTGATGGCAGATTGAGCACAAAGTTACGCCGATAGGTATTTTTATCTACTGTTACATGTCTCGAGAAAAAAAAATTTTTGGAGGGGTTGGAACACTTGTAGCATTTGTGTATTCATGAGCGCCCTATGAATATGCATTGGGTGGATCTCGGTCGTGCTAGTTTGTGAGACAATTGTGGTCTACACAAAGGGTAATAAGCACATTCAAAGACTTTAAGGTGTGCATTAGATGGAGGTGTTCATATAAGTGTCGATGTGTTGAAACTTGTTTTATAGCCTTGGCGGGCATTCAGTTTATTAAATATGTGACAGTTAAGAGTGCATCCACCCAAAATATGTAAGATAATTTAGTGTAGGTTTTGAGAATTGAGTAGGATAATTTTATTGATATGAAAGGATGTGTAAATATAAGTTACATGAATTCTAAAATGGAAAAGATAAAATACTCACATCTTCATGATTACAATTAATCAATTCCTAATAATTACCGGGAGATAAAAGAAAATACATAAAATAGAAAAAAATCATGAAGAAAATAAATCAATACCAATAACTTCTAACATAAAGTAACAAATAACCAAAAAGAAAATAAATCAATACTAATACTTTCTAACACTCCCCTCAAGTTGAAGCATAAATGACAATGATCTTCAACTTAGATTTGAAATTGTCAAACAACAGCTGAGGAAGATTCTTTGAAAGAATATAGTTTGAAATTGTCAAATAACGATCGAGGAAGATCTTTTGTGAGAATAGGCCAGTTGACCATTGGACGGGACAAATGGAACACAGATATCCCTTGAATTGAGTTTCTCCTTGATAAAGTGGAAGTCAATCTCCACATACTTGGTAAGATCATGTTGGACCGAATTATGAGCGATGTTAATGGTGGTTTTATTGTCACAAAAAAAAACTACATAGGAATAGTGATCGGCATACGTAACTCGCGAGATATGATGCGCAACCAAAGAGAGCTTCACACACCCTTAAGGACAGAGCGAAACTCACCTTCAGTAGTGCTACAAGCAACCACTGACAATTTTTACTTTCTAAGTGACAAGGTTCCCCCACACGAAGAAATAATAACCCGAGGTAGATTGTCAATAATGATTGGACCCAACCCAATCAACATCAATATAAACTGCAATGGAACAAGAGGTGTGACGAGAGAACAATAAACTTATGCTCGGTGTGTCTTTTAAATAGTAGAGGATCCAATCGACAGCAGTGAAATGATGCTTGTAGGAGTTATGCATGAACTAACTTACAATATCAACGAAGTGATAAATGTTCGTGAGCAAATGAACAAGGTAAATGAGCTTACCCACAAGGTGTTAGTATTGTGTTTTGGTCACAAGAACGACATTGAGAACTTCTACTAATTTCTCATTGGGTCCATTGGGACAGTTATCAGTTTGCAAAGAAGTAGATTAGTGTGTGACCGTACCTGTTTGCGTACCGCAACGGGAGAATTAAAATCTTCATTCAGATCAGGAGTGACCTCTATAAGTTGAGCGAGCATTGTTCCAAGAAAGTTGGTCGGAGCAAACTCCAAGGCCTACAGTGAGGTAGTGGGCTCGATGGTAGCGGCATTGGGATGAGTCTCGACAGAGGGATTTGTACAACGAGTATAGACACAGAGAGGATTATGGTGATGATGGTGTGGCTGGTGGCAAATCCAGCGGGGCTGAAGGTTCATCGAACACAATGGTCGTAGGAGTAAGCAGAATGTCTAAAGGAGTCGAAAAAGTAATAGTGTCTAGAAAATCAAGCTCCCCCTCACTTGAGGTAGCATTAGGGAAGAATGAGGCATTTTAAAAAAAAAGGGACGTTGGCACTAGCATAGATCTTATTGTTGATAGGATCAAGACGCCGATAGCCTTTTTAAATGATGGAATAGTCGAAGAAGACATAAATTGAGTGGGGATCTAGTTTAATACAGGTCGGGGTAGTGTTTCAAACAAACGTCGTGCACCCAAATATTTTGGGATCTAGTGTGGAGAAGAACAGTTGGTAGAAAAACTTAACATTGGGACGGATAATAAGGTTTAAAAGTCATGGATTTTTGTGAGAACTTTATTAATGAGGTAAGTAAGAACAACATCGTTCCAAAAACATTTAGGAAAATTAGTTTGAAACATAGTGAAACAAGCAAATTTGAGAAGATGTCTTTTTTTCTGCTTGGCTATCCCGTTTGTTGAGGGGTATCCGTATAGGAGATATGATAGAGGATGCTCATACTAACTAGAATTCTCCCAATATAGAGCTAAAGTACTTACAACCACGTTCTGAAAGATCTGAATTGTGGTTTTGAATTGGTTTAAATGAATGAGTGTTAATTTTAAAAGTGACCATAGCTTCAAATTTGTCATTTAATATATAGACCCAAGTCATGCGAGCGTGATCATCAATTGGAGTAAGAAACCATCATTTTTTGGCATAGCTCGAAGTTCAAAAGAGTCCCCATAAGTTGCTATGAATAAGTGAAAAAAAAGAGATTAAGGGCGAGGTGGAAATGGTACACATTGATGTTTAGCTAAGTGACAAATTTTACATTTAAAGAAGATTCTTTATCAATAAACATCAAAGAATACAATTATTTTAAATAGTGAAAACTAGGATAACCCAAACGACAATGTAAAAGCATCATTAGACATGCAATACAACAATAGAAAGAAAAAAATACAACTATGGGATTGAGTATCAGCATCATCAATGTCATTTTCTTAGATAAATAGAGTCTGACTACCCGCTTAGTATTCCAATCATCCCAGAACGATGATCCTGAAAAACATAAACATCATGAGAAAAATGAGCAACACAATCAATGTTACATTTGAACTTACTGACCGATAAGAAGTTTCACTTAAGCAATGGAACATGTAGCACGGATCCCAAGGTCAACCCGGTTGTTAGTACAATCAATCTTTTACCTGCAATGGAATTGCAGGAGCCGTCAGCAATTTTTATATAATCTTGCCCAGACTAAGGAGAATATGTCAATAAAAAGTGAGAAAACTGGGTCAAGTCGCCCGTAGAACCTAAATCAATAATGGAAGAACTAGAAGTAAAACCAACGAATGTCATAGAGATGTTACCTTGACGAACAAGAGAGTTTGACGGGTCAGATGAAAACTGAATAAAACCAAGCAGCTTAATCAAAATTTTGGGAGATCCGATCAGGTGAGATGAAAATCCGGCTGCATGAAAGGAGACTGCCGGTTCTTGGAAGGAGGTCTGCCAGCTTGAGGTGGGGGCCCTGGCTCAGGAAGGCTTGCAAGGAAGAAATTCAGTTGCAGAAAGGGAGTTTGGCCGGGAAGGACGTTCAACTGTTGTTTTTGGGGAGGTCCGATGGCTATAGACCAGCAAAGGAAGGTTTTGGCGGGCTTGAGAAGGATCTTAATGACTAGGGTAAGATCCCAAGGCTCTGATACCATGTAGGTTTTCAGAATTGAACTGGATAATGTTCTTTATATGAAAGAGGGTATAAATATATGTTAAATGGATTCTATAATAAAAGAGACAGAACACGCATATCTCTGAGATTACAATTAATCCATAACCAAAAAGTAAATAAATCGATACTAATAACTTAAACATAAAAAAGAAAATAATCGGAAATGAAATAAATCAATATTGATAACTTCAAACATTTAGCTTAATGCAATAGAGCCCGAGCTATTTCAATTAAAGTTATATGCTTCTGTTCCGATACTCCATTTTATATTAGAGTGTGAGGACAAGAGTATTTGTGGATGGTGTCATTGTTGCGCAACAAATTGTTTAATTCAATGCTATTATACTCTACACCACCATCGGTCCTCAAAATTTTACTTTGTTGCTAAATTGGATTTTAAGCATTGTTATAAGAGTTTGGATTTTGAGCGTTGTTTCAGATTTGGTAGGGATAGACCCAACAAAAACAAGACGCTTTATCAACAAAGTAAATATAATATTTATGTACATAAGCAGAGGCCATTGGGGAGGATCCCCATACATTGGAATGAAGAAGTTCCAAAATTTTATATATGTATGCTTCATACAAGGACCAAGAGACTAGCTATGAGACTTAGTAACATGGCATGTATTAGATATAGGTAATAGAAGAGATATTAAAATGTTATTCTTTGGAGATGATGTTTAGAATGTCTTGGTGTGGATGCCCTCAAGCACTTATGTCAAAGGTTGGAGGTGGTGGATTGTCGCAGTGTAGCGGAGAAAACTGAAATGGAATAGAGCCTGTGAGAGTTAGAGCCCTATAGTAGGACTCGATTGTTCTGTGGCTTAATAATGGAAAATTCAAAGGGCTTAAAGACATAATAACTTTGTTATCCTTAATTAATTTATGAATATGTATAAGTTTATGTGATTAGGAAGGGGAATATTTGGTATGAGATAAATAAAGCTTACTGCGTGGTGTGGAGAAGGAGAAATTATTGGATACGGACACAGCACCGTAGGATTATTTCAGTTTTTTTTTTTTTAAAAAAAAAATTTCACATCACCATTGCCTAAGCCAATTTATTCTTTGTCAATGGGAAGGTTTCGGTTTCTGAAGCTAAGTAAGGTCAGAGGTCAAATGAGTAGTAGCACCGGAATCCAAAACCAGCCCTATTGAGTCGTGACACCCTAAGTAGAGGTCGTGGGAATGTATTCCAAATTTGCTTTGTGCCAACAAATTGCAGCGGAGCGACCCACTTTGTTACTGATTTGACACACCTGTGGATCTTGGAGTCAGTCTACCATCTTTCATCCCTCCTTTGTCGTTTGATGCGTTGCCTTACCCTTAGAGTAGAAACAGTTGCGTCCGTTTGGGACCGCGACAGGAGAGCTTCGCGGCTTCTCCCTGCGCATTTCTGTTGTTTGGCGGGGCGTCCGCTCACAGCAGGACGCAATTTTGGCGAACGCAGGCCGCGGATGGCACCCCGCGTCCCGCATTCGTGAGGAGCTTTCGTCGATAATACCTTTGCATATCACGAAGCCGAAGGATTCTCGCGTCTGGTCTCGCGAAGCCTGTCCGCTGCTCCCGTTTTGCTGCCCTAGCATCGAGCGAAGCCTCCCGCCGCTCCTTCCGCTGGTCTTCCCCCAGCTACGCCGCTCCTCCCGTCTGGTCTCGCGAAGTCTCCCGCCGCTCCTCCCGCCGGTATTTCTCCTCCTAATTTTTCCTTCATATTTTACTGTTCTTCTTCTTCTTGGCTTCGGTATTCCTGAGAGTTCTCTTTGTTGGGAAAAAAATTTGCGTGCATACGTCTCTAATGTAAGAGAGGATTTAACCGCTTTATACTCTCTGTAGCTATATATGAAAATAAAGACTCGAAGGTACAAATAGTTTACAGGAAGGTTACAGGCTGTATAACGTGATTATAACCTCCTGAAATCCTCCCTGTAACATGTTTGCAGGTTACAGATTTACGCAGCTCTGCGTACGCCTTATGTACGCAATTTTTTTCCTTTTGTTGGAGTTCTTTGGGCGATATTTGTTCCTATCAAAGGTATTTCATCGATATGGTTCTCGTGCAAAGGCAATGTAGCAGTTGTGATGGTCTATGTGTTGTGATGGTCTATGCTTTAGCTGGAAACCGATGCTTTCATGCATCAATGGTTGAGAACATGTGAATGCTTAATCTTTTTTATGGCATAAAGGCGAATTTGAGCTTATAGTGGGATTACAGGTTACTAGAAGGTCCTTTGGCTACTTTGAAGGGTGTACATGAAAATAATCAATTGTTAGTTAAGGATGTCTGAGTGTAAGGGAAATGACATTCTCAATAGCTGAATTTATTATTTAGTGATGTTTTTACTGAGAGAATTTCTAATATTCCTCTTGATGATACTAAGAATGATGTGTTAAGAGTGAAGACAATTAATTTCAAATATGTTTTCTCATAAATGTAACACCTGATTTGAGGTTTCTTGGGGAAAGATTTTGGCATCAAATGTTAATCTTGACACAGTCTGCTAACTATTTGTGATATTGTTAAGTTGAAGGGTCATAGGATTCCTTCAATGTGTTATCAATGTAAGAAGCATGAGGAAACTGCTAAAATTACTATATTTATGGATATCACAGTTTTGTTAAGCGCAACATTATTAAACAGGGACAAAATAGTCATTTTTTTTTTCCAAAAACAGCTGCCCCACAGCTGTTTTCACACAGCTACCTCAAACATACAGTCAGTTTCCTCACAGCAGCTTCCTGTGGCAGCGCAGCTGCAACTGAGAAGCTGCAGCTGCGCCAAACAAATCCTAAAGTTTGTTGGAAATCATTTGTCATCTTGTTCTTAGCCTTTTGAGTGACAAAATTAATCTCGTCACTGCATGGCAACAAATATAAATTATCCAAGCCGATGGATTGCAATTGGAGGCGGATTGCAGTTTTAAGAGATTGATAAACGGGTGGTAGGCCATTGAAGATGAAGAGTATCACGTCTTCTTGATCAATATGAGCTCAGACAGTTGAATATTGTCCACAAGTGCCTTGATTTCAGAGAGTTATTGGGTCATTGTGTTGTTCTTCATCAAGATGTGTTGAAGCTCATTTTTCAATTGGATCACTCGGTACTTATTTGGGGGTTGAAGCCTCCTCTCGATGGTCTTCCAAATTTATGTTGGCGCTTGAAGGTGGAGGACATAAGGCAGTATAGCCGCTGAAATAGTAAAGTATAGGGTTGCCGATAGGTTTTAATCAATGTAAATTCATGCTGAGAATTGAGGGTTGGTAACCATAGGGTAGTCCTTTCCTAAGGTTTATTGTTACGAACAGATAAGAATGTCATCCGGAAATCAAACAAAACAGCCGGAATTTAACAAGATTTAACAATTATCTTGCTAAACAATTTCTATGTTTTAATTCTTCTCGATTTTCTAAATTTGAATTTTCATGACTTATAAAATTCTATTTGAATTAAATCCTGTCTGACCCCTAAGCTTTCATCATATAGATTATATTTGCTTAGGCTAGACATCCAAACAGGACTTCAAAACATACGGGCCATTTCAAGGACCATAGCTAATGATTTGCACGAGTAAAACCGCTAGCCAGTAATCAAAGTTTGAGTATACCTACTTCCACAATTTCTTACTCAAAAACTCTGCGTGAATGGTAAGTAAATTCAAAATCAAACACTCTGTAAGGGGTTCTACCTACTTACGAGTTGATATTTTCATCATGGCAAAACTCCTTCCGGTGGTTTCAGAATGTTGAATGACGACGAAAGAGATGATCGGAACTGACGCAACGGCCGACGGTGATCTCGCGCTCTTGTCCCCTCTCTCAACTCCATCGACCATTCTATATACATTTCTACCGAGCAGGAGAATGAAGGAGCTGCAACCCACGCGTCCATCCTTCTCCCCCGGCGATCTGGGTCCTAATGCTTATCAATTTATATGTGTGAGATCTGAACTTTGTTTTATGTACTTATATAACTAAATATTTTCATCACATTAAAATTTATACTATTTTAACTTTTAATTATGAAATATGCCTTTACATTGTTATTTGAGTTGTAATTAAAAAAAGATTCATATCCTAGTTATAATTAATTAGCAATTTTTTGCCTTACATTTATTGATATTAATTAATATAAATAATATTAATATTTTTAAAATTAGAAACACTCATCATCCTCCCCTAAATTTCAATAACTCTTGGAACAAAGAAGCACTTTGTTGGATCATCATCATGTTTTTTTAATTATGGCTATATATCCATGTTATTGTTAAGAGATGACATATAACATTGACTCACATCCCGGAAGTTTCGTCAGTTGACCAAGCAAGAACATCTCGATGTTATCGAAGGGTCTTGATCAACATATCCTTCCACCCTGCATCAAAATTTTAACTTATTTGAAAGAATTTATTCGGTACACCTTCGATTGTCAGGATCTTGAGAGTGGCCTCATTGGTCTCAAGAAACCATTCAAGCAGATTTTGAAGATTGAACGATTCCTGCTCCACGCTTCCGACCGCCCGAAGCAGGTACGTGATTACTCAAGGTTGCCCCAATATGTAATGACTTCCCCGTACTTGGAAACATTATCGTTACTTGGTGCGTTGAAGTGACAACCATGAAGTTGTTGAGTAGGGGTTATCCAAAGGCGGTGTTGTGGGTTGGCGACAAATAGACCACAAGGAAACCCTCCATATTTTTGAATTGTTTTCCCGTTGAGTGATTGATAGGGTGTGATTTCTAAGGCTTCTTTCATTATGCCAAAATCAAACCAACAACCGTTGTCGGAGGTGTCAACAACCATTCGTATCGTGGTCGTGACTTTGATGATACGTGCAATGCTTCTTTGGGTTCAAGAAATTAGTTTGGTCTTCATCATGGAGCTATTTTAAAGTACTCTTTATTAATATGAACTATACTATCTTATCCATTAATACCCTCAACGAGGTTGTCTTGAACATCTCATGATGAGACAACGGGTATTCACTATATTGATTCGATCGTTGGTCAGGATATCGAGCATGACACTCATGATTTTATGTCTTGACCTCATAATGTGGGCGAGCAAAAAGGCGTGAATCGTCTTTTGCTCCCACATGACATCCCCGGGGACCTCTTCTACAGACGGTGGGTGGAAGGCTCCATCCCGATGGAAGCGAGGGTGAAGTTGTATTCTTCGGTTGATATATGGTTTTTGGTCAGCTCCAACAACTCAACTAAGGCCTTCGATCATCGCAGGCCTAAAGCGTACCGAAATTGACCTTCCTTCAACCCTTGGGCTTGAGCAACATGTGCGACCACGGGTTCCAAATCCCACACTTCCAGTATCTTCTTATGGAATTAAGTAATGAACAAGTAGAGACTCTCATTCTACACCTTCCTTATTTATAGAAGGGATTGTAAACTTTTCAAGGGCTTATGAGCGCTTACGAACTGCATCAAAACATCTTTTTGAAGTCAGCAAATGAGGTGATCATCCTCAGAGGCAATCCATCAAACGACCAGAGGGTCAAATCCCTCAGCATGGTGATGAAGAGCTAAAACTTTAATGCTCATGTGGTCCTCAACAGACATATGATACACTCAAAGAAATCTATGTGGTCAGCTAGATCAGTCTGACCCATGCAAGAATCCAGTGCAAGACTTTTCTCAAGCCTATGTAGTGCAAGACTTTGCTGACCCTTACTCTTAGTGATTTTTCTCCCTTCCCCGAGCCAATGTTATTAGGAGAGCATCCATCATCTGATCTTTCAGCTCTCTGATTTGCTGTTGCATGAATTCTTTGATGAACTCTATGCTATCAATGTTTGTTGTGGGTTTCTTCTCCATGTTATACTTCTCTTATAATGTATCACATGATTCACACTCACCGAATCTTTTATGATATTGAATCTCAATCTGTCCATGAATCACATCCAAGAAATAAAGGGCAATACATGAGAAATTGAGAAAAAGAGATAAAGTGGAAATGCACAATAATGAATAATAAACAATATTATTTAGCATTCTCTCATAAAATGATCCTCTTATTTATAAAATATTTAATGGTTGCCCATACTTTATTTGGGGCATTACAAAATATTTTAGGTATTTTACATGCATGGGCATATGAATCAATTGCCATTTGATTTGGTTGGCGGAAATCATTGGGCCTTGGTTAGACAAGGTTTGCTCGTCGGCTGTGTTGAATCAGGACTGCCAGTCAGTTTTTGATGGTCTTCGGGTTAACAAGACTTAACTCGATCATGTTGGTTTTATCGATTGGCTATTATAGTATGGATGTCAATTATTGATCCATAGATGAGGAGCTCAAATCAGTAGATTGAGAATAGACTATCAGGCAAATGGTGAATATCCATAATCTGATAATAGCTCATTACATGATGAGGGGATTCTTCAAGATGCTCTTATGCTGATGTTAATTTTTAACCATTGATGAGGATTCTTAGGGGCATCCATTAGATTAGTGGTGATATCGAACTTCTCACATAAGTTGGGTTGTAGCGAGAGACAGATCGTCGTCTCTTCTCGGTTCAATTGACCTCAGTCTTTGGTTTAGGTGGTTTACTCCTTGTTGACCTTGAATCCCTATTTAGAGGGTTGCATCCGGTCAAATGAGTCATTTGATCTTCCACTGAGTAGGCCTTCCTTACATGCACTTATTTTGTTTCCCAATTTCTTAGATTTTTCAAGATCCATTTGGACACATTC
>NEWO01000147.1:241656-259141 GCA_003013225.1 Phalaenopsis aphrodite | reverse complement strand
CTAACTCTTCTCGTGAGCTTTGATCATCACTAAATAAACAACCGACATGTGCTTCAAACAAGTTCAATATCATGAAATTCAAATCTAGTATCGCAAATAAAACATGATGAAGATTAAAATTGAAGCATTCCTGTCAGAATTGACTCAATCAGATTAGTTAGGTTAATTTATTTTCAAATCTTGGCATGCTTTCAAATTTCACCCATAACTTTCATAATTAAAAGAAAATTAAGCATTTGAATGAGAATAGCAAACCTCCAACAAAGAATTTGAAATTGGTGGCCAAGAGAGAAACTGAACACACTAATTTTTGAGGCAGAACAAGTTGAGCAGGAAAAATACTCCCTGTGTAAAGCTCCTCTTAGGGGTATTTATAGCCGAAATAGAAGAAGTTGCTTGTTACTGAAGCTACCAATGGTGAAGAGCAACAGTGAGGAAAAGGCGGCGGGGGAGAAGGCCATAGGCTAAGATACTCGAGTGGAGAGGCGCTCCTGCTGTCACAGGAGTGGAGATTGCTTAACAGATAAGTTATCAACGGTATGAACTGGTGGTGAGGAGAGGTGCGACGAGAAGAAGCCATCGGCAAGGGCAGAGGAGTAACACGCGAGCGATGAACGTAGGCCGAAGGGTCAGTCCCGAGGCCGCGTTTATTAACAAATCGAAATGATGTTTCGCGAAACGCATCAGGAGACGCATTAACCAACAGACGGTCGTGTTTTAAAAATGCTGCCCGTGATATTAGGCTCTGTTTGGCGCAGCTGCAGCTTCTCAGCTTTTCAGCTGCAGCTGCGCTGCTCCAGGAAGCTGCTTCGTGGAAACTGTTGCAGGGAAGCTGACTGTCTGTTTGTTGCAGCTTTGTGAAAACAGCTGTGAAACAGTTGTTTCTGAAAAAATTACCATCATATCCCTGTATAGTGTATATATATATAACAAAAGATAAAATATTTTTTTTATATTAAACAAATTATTTTCTGAAGCAATAAATTAACATTAATTAAATAAAATTAAATCAATAAAATTAAATCAAATATATTTACATATCTAACACCTAAACTTTTTCTTTTTTTGTTTTTTTTTTACATTCATACCACTAAAAGCTTTCATATCACATAAAATATATATGATGGTACTGAGTGATATGTTTGCACATCCTCATTCTTTTATTAAAAGAATTGAACGAATCAAGCTATCAGCGAACATATTCGTGGCAGTTGCAGCGAGCATATTCGTGGCGGTTGCAGGCAAGGTAGTGAATTGGAGCTGTGAATACATGAGGTGCCAAAATACCATAATTTTCTAATCTGGTGTCAAAATAAATGAGGACTAAATTTAATATTATCAATGCAAGAAATCACTTAAAAATAATACATAATTACAGGTACACACCTCACTTCAGAGTGAGTATCAAGAGTGCAAAAAAAAATCTAAAACTATTAAGAAATTTTTAGATACATACCACTCAATTGCTATGAATTTACAAATCTAACACCTGATATATAAATACAAATGAATTGGGTGGTATATATTTAAGAGCTTAATGGCTGATATAAAAATTTACTGCAGTATTCTAACAGGCGCGAGAACTAGTTACTAATGCCTAATATTCGATACCACATCCTCCATTGGATTCATAACCATTCATCAAAATCTAACACCTCATACAACTTAACGTTATTTGAATAATGTTGCTGAATAAAGCTTTTGATGCTTTCAAAATTCAGGACAGAAGAAAGTATAAAGTAAATAAAAGAAAGAAATACTCTCTCTGAATTACTGATATTGGAAGATTATACAGAAATGCAAAAGGAAGTTCTAACCATCGTCAATTTCCCAAGAGGACCAAATAATACATAAAATACAGTTTATGTGAAAGCTTCTCAAGTTGAATAATGGGGTAAAGCAAGTCAATAATGCTACAAACCCAGAAGTAAAGAAAGCTTCTACCATCACCTCCCAAGAGCAGTTATTGAGTGAAAATAAAAAACTAAAAAAAAAAGAGAACTGTTGAAGAATGAATAACAAATAATTAGATCATCAGGCGTTTTGGATACCCAAGGCCTCTATTAATCCCATCTTCCCGCTCCACTTAAAGCAAAACAGATGGCAAATGGTAATTAAGAATTTGCAGGACTTAAGCACCTGCAGGAAGATGAATTACATCAAGTCTAATGCTGAAGTTGGATCAAATTGTCCTGCAAATTGATCTACCCTAGACCAAGCAATTTGATGAAGCACAAGAGCAAGAATCTAAAAATATGAAGCACAAGCATTCAGATGTTATACTTCCTTAAGCTCAAGGTAAAAAGCTTATTCCACATTACTTCCTTCAATGAAGCACAAGAGCATGAATCTAAAAATAAAACAAAGGAAGATATGCAAACATGTCACTGAATTCTATAGAGTCCAAAAGCATTTATAAATTTGGCTATAGTTGTAATGTCTCAATCAGTCCAGTGAGGAACAAATGCATGTACTGCTAACTAAGATAAATATAACTAAAAAATGCAATGCAATAATAGATTCTCTCCATCCTGAAATGAAATAAGAGAGAGACACACCTTAGCTACAGAGCACAAAGCCTGAATAACTCTTGCTGCCTTCTGAAATTCTTTGAACTAGAAAATCATGACCTCCACTTAGGAGATCGTTAAATTTTAAGAACATTTACATATATTCCACTTAATTCTTACGCATACATAACACCTAAACATTGCTACTTACAAAACTAGCACTGTAATGAATAAAGCTATTTCACAGTTCCTAATCAATCCATCTATTGAGTCATCGGCCAATGGCCTCCATCCCATCAACAACAAATCAAATAAACTTTTTGTTGAAACCATCCAATATAAAGCAACCCAGCAATATGAATCAGTACAATTTAAAGTATCTACACATTTTAAATGGATTGAAATTTTACATTTTTAGGGCATTTACAAACATAGAACACAATTCTTATGAATTTACATATAAACTTTCCTATCTACACACATGACACACAAACCTTTAATATCACATAAAAAAATAACTCTATCACCACTTTTTAAATTTGAAATATACATTTTCATGCATTGGTTTAAGGGACTAATGGGCTATGCATGTAAAGATGAAAGTTTAGCATGAGATATGTAAATATATAAGAATTGTGTGCTCCGTATATAAATTTCCCAACATTTTATTTTATCCGTGTAAGCATATTTCAAGTTCACCATGAGACAACAACTCCTTAAGAACCCAAGGAGGGCAAATTCACTATCCACCAAAGATACCTAGAGCCGCCGCAAAATATAAAATCATCTTTAGCGTCAACTATCTTAAGTTTGATGATGAATTACCATCATAAATTAGAAGGCCAAAGTAGTGAGGAATCACACAGCCAAAATAATAGAAAGATAGTATTTCATTAAAGAATAATATAAGTCGAACACTCCTACCTCCCCTTACACCTTATAATCAGCTATTCCCATTGATTAAGAGTACATGTTTCAAAATTTTGCTGTCTAAGCTTCAATTACAGTAGGATAATAAACAAAGCTTAAAATTTCAAAAGTAATTTAGCTAACATGAAAGACTATTTCAAAAAAGTGCTCTTGTGGATCAATTAATAATTCCATTTAGAGGAAGAACAGAACAGTTACTACCCATTCATCTCAGCTCTTATATGTATCCTGAAGCAAAAATATATAAATAACATAAATGAATTGAGGGAATGAGAAACGATACAAAAAATACAATCCATTTGTGATCGAGATCAAACAAATCTCATTTTTTACTTCGATTTCTCAACAAAGCTCAGCCTCATCTTCTTCAGACGTTTCCTCTTCCTTGTCGTATTCTCGACTCCCTTTTCTTCTCCCGGTTTCATCCGAAACCAAGTTCTTCGTGAACGAACGCTCGTCCCTTTCTTCTTCCCGCCGAGCCCTGCCTGGCTTTCGGTCGAGGAGCGACGGAGGAATGGGCGGAGGAGCGAAGGCAAGAGGAGCGACAGAGGAAAGTCGGAGGAGTGAAACAGCGAGGGCACGAGGTTGGGAAGAAAAAAAGGGATCGAGGAAGAAGAGCTCACGCGGGAAGAAGAAAGGAACGATGGTTTTTGGCGTGGTTCTGTGGGAAGAAGAAAGGTTCGAGGGTTTTTGGCGGGGATCGGCGGGAAGAAGAAAGGCTTGAGGAAGAAGAACTCACGCGGGCGGGGGCAAAAGGATCCTTTTCGCGAGCTAAAAGCTCTGCCGCGGGGTGAATATAGCTTCCGACTTTTCTCCTGCTTTCACTTTCCTCTGCCGCGACGCTGCGAGCCAAACATCTATTTTTTACGATTTGGGGCCGCGAAGCCGCAAAAAAGCGGCCCCAAACGGACCCTTAGTCCGCCCGTGATATTAGTCCGCGCCAAATATTAGTCCGCCCCAAATGCGCCCTCAACAAGAGCAGCGGCATTTTTAAAATACCACCTTACTGTTTGAAGAACTCGTTTATACTGTATGTTGGAGATCGCAGTTTTTATTTTACGCCGCCCCGCAGGATCATCCCCGTGGTCCGCATTTTATTGTCGAATTTTCTCCTGAATTACTCTACTACCCTCGAATCGCGATCGAACCTCTGCCCTTGCGCCTCTCGGATTCGGCATTCCTTCCTCCTTTGTTCGCAATCAAGCTCGCAGACCTGCTCCCTGCTTCTTTGTGTTCCTTCGGCACGAGTGCTTAGAAAAGATATGCCTCGTTCTGGGGCAGAGGAGTTGTGCTCAAAGAACATGGAGGAGGTGTTCAATCCCTTCAATGAGAGGGCAGTTGAAGCCGAGGTAGGCAATGCAAATCATCTCAATGAAATTCTGGATTGTTTCAATACTTGAAAGCAATGTATTCACCTCTCATGCTTTCATGATTTCCTCTTCATTTCTTTTTCTATATTCCCCTCGCAGGACATCTGGTTTGTTTCGCTGTCATAGGCTGCTCCAGTGTGAAAAGGGTTACATTAATAAGGATTAAGGTTGTACCAAGGATTATTTGATTTTATTAAGAAGATGAATCTAGAAGAATGATATTACTAATCTTAGTTGTTTAAGGTTGTACAAGGTAGAAATCAAAGAGAAACGCTCAGTGGTGAAATTTTTCAAGCAAAATTCATGCTTTCTTATTTTTCAAGCAAAATTCAAGTTAATTAGTTATTGCTTTGGTAATTCTATCTAAAAGCCTTCTTCACTCAATTATGTTCTCTTTTTGCTAACTTTCAGAGTGATCAGATTTTATCTTGTTGGTTATTCTACATAATCTTATTTTTTTTACCTATTTTAAATTCGTTTTATTATATTTCAATTCAGATGTAAATCAAGTGATGAATTTCAGATTGGGGATTTTGTATAGGGGAAGATCTATGGCCACTTGTGGTGCCCTGGGCAAGTCTGCAACCCATCAGATGCATCAAAAGAAGCCAGGAATTCAGAACTTCTTGATCATCATGTTCTAGTGGACTACTTCGGTGAAATTACATTTGCTTGGTGCGAACCTTCCGAATTGAAACCCTTCAAAGAGTAGTTTGAACATTTATCTCATTAGAATAACTCTCATAGCTTTATTAGTGTTGTTAAGGTTGTTATGCATGAGATAAAGAACAATTTAAGGACTGATTTGACTTGTTATTGTGTGCCTTCAAAGAAAATTGTTCAATTTAGGATCAGTAGGAATAATGATATTATCAAATCTTCCATCTGTCACAATGCGTATATTTGTTCTTGCCAACAAGAATTGGTTGTCGCTTGAATTTGTTTATTTTAAAGCCTTAAATCTTTTTATAACTTCCATAGCAACACGATCTGTTTCAATGAACTATGTTATTTCTGCAAGAAAGGTGCTTGGTCACTGCAAGCTATGTTGTTCCAATGGGTTTTACAAGTCAATCAATTTAAAATTAAGAAATTATATTTTGGTAGAAGTCACTATAATTTAAACAAAAAAAACAGAGAACATGTTGATTTTTTTCAAACAATGATAATAATCATCTTGCAATACATCAACTGGCACATCACTTGAAAGACACATCTCGATCTTTGTAATGAGTCTTTGGGTAATAGCCTGCAAACAACACAACTGTTGCGTGTCAGAATGGTCATTTATCCCAAAAAATGTTGTAAATCAAATGTTTTCCAAATGCACAAACCAACACTAAACAGTTTATCCAAAACAGGGGAAGAATGGTCATTTATCCAAAATCAGCTGTTTTTCAAACACAAAAATCAAACAGTCATCCAGCTTATCAGGATAAGTTGTTGACCAGCAGATTATCAGGATAAGCTGCTTATCTGGATAAGTTGGATAAGCTACAGCTACCCCAAACATACTTTAAGTATTGAACTTATTATTAATATAAGAAAAAAATTATTGTTCTTGTGTGGAAAGTTGATCTTATGTGTTTAAATTGAAGTTGCGTACTTAAATTTTAGAATGATGATGATATATATAACTTTAAAAATGGTCGTTAAAAAAGAAATATCAAAGTATGAAAATTTTTGTTTTTCTTTTCTCTTTCAAAATATAACAAAATTTGCAAAAATCTCAATATGTTTGAATGGTGCCATAGCACCACTATTGGGCGCTGTAGCACCACTCATCAGGCAAAGCATGGCGCCAAAGCCCCAGACCAACCCAAAACTCTTTTTTAGCGCCAAACCGCTGGTTTTCATAATTTTTTTTTATCTTGGTTTGTCTTCTTCCTCTTCTATTTTGCAACTTGCTCCCCTAGAGCTTGAATTTGTGCTTGATTGAATTAGATTTAGGACTTCAAACTCTAAATTTTATCCTCTTTAGAAGAGATCTTCATCTTGGCTTTGAAAATTTTTTATTTCATATTGGATTTCTTCCACATTGTGGTTAGGCCAAAAATCTTAAAATTTGATGAAAATAGTGAGAAATCCATGGTTGAATGATTATTTGGCTTAAAATGTGTTTGTAGGAGCCTTATGAAGTTGCATAAGAAATTTATTGGAATTTTTATTGAAAATTTTTAGATTTTTCATGGCTCCTAAAATGAGGAGGGATAGAGGACAACCTTGTTTTGATAGCGAGTAATTCTCTAGTTTGAAAGCTCGGGATGAATATAGAGATCTGTAATCTAAGATTTGATTGCAGAACATAGTTTTCTTTGTCCTAGATGAACTATAGAATATCTGAATACTGAACAAAAGTGGGAGAGCTTCTGCTATTTTACTGTTGTTGTTGTGATTTCTATGGTTTATGAGTTTTATGCAAACCTTTCTGACGAATCTGATGATTTGGTTTATGTTAGAGGGAAATTTGTGGATATCATCCCTATTCGTATAAATCATATTTACAAGTTGCATAGTGTTCCTACCTGCTTTTATTTTAAGTTTAATCCTTCTGGTGTTGAACTCGATGAAATTACGAAATTTTTGACTAATGGTAATGGAGTTTGGAAGATTAGGAATGGACGTTGGGTAAACTTTTCCTTTCCTAAGATTAATGTTCATTCTCGTGCTTGTTATTACTTCATTTCTGGTAGACTTCTTCCAACTAATTATTTTAGTGAGATAACCCGAGAAAGAACCACTTTGAACTATTGCATTCAGATGAAGAAACCTGTTTACGTTGGCTCTCTCATTTACAAGAACATGAATATTTCCTCAAGAGGAGGAACTAATGGAGGTATGGGTTAGCCTTCTCTTATTTCCACCAGTGCATTCAATTTGAGGTTAAATATGAGACATGGGAGGAAACTCTACCACCCCATAAACCTATTAGAAAAACAAATTTAGAAATTTATGGAAAACATACTATTCCAAGATCTAGGAGTGGAGTTTCTAATATTCCTTCTACATTAACCTATAGACCTTCCACTTCTGGTACTACTTCACTGGATACTGTAATGGAGCACTTATTTATACTATAAGGAGATATTTTGTCATTACAAAATCAGGTGAAAAGCTTAGAAGCCTGCTTCTACCATAATGATGAATATACTCAGAGCAGAGTTGATTTTAATATTGTTTATCATCAGGCTATGGTGAAATTCATGAGGGGCAATCATTCAGTAAAATTTCCTACTTGCCCCAGTTTTACACCATATCAGAGTTGAGAGATGGATGAGGATGTGGATCAAGATGATGAGGATGATGATGAGGATGAGGAAGATGAGTGAGTTGTTGTTTTTCTTTTATTTTGGTTCTTATATTTGGCTTTTTTGTTGTTAGTTATTTGTTGTACTTTTATTGGAATGTTATGTTTGTACTTTGTTTAGTACTTAGGAGTATATTTGTATTAAACTGTTATGTTGTACTTTTTTTTCTAATGTTTAATATTTGTCTTTTGCTCCAATTTATATTATCGGTATACTAGAGTTGTCTTTTACTTGTGCTTTTATTGTTATACATGTTAATTTTAGATTATTACTGCTAAGTTCCTGTTTTTATTACTTGAACTTGTAATTGTTTCACTATTTAAAAATTTTAAATTTTTTTCTTTCCTCATACTTAATATGAATTGCACTATTTTAAATTCAATAACAATTTAAGTATGGGGGAATGAAGAAAATTTTTTTGAAATTGAACCTTATTTGTCCTCAATAAACTATAATTTCAAAAACTATTTTAACCTGTGGTACGTTGGGTTAACTTTAGATAAATATATTTCTAGTTTTATAAATGTTATAGAAGACTTAAGTAAAAGTTTTAATAATAAATGTTAGTTCTAAAATTAAGATATTTAGTATAAGAGTATAAGATTATGCCTTAATTATTTAAAGTAAAGAAAATTATATTTTTGGAAATATTAAGGATATTAGATTTTTACACATAAAAAGGAGAATTGAGACTTTGTGAAAAATCTTAGCAAAGCTAATACACATTTATCGAGTAAGAAAATGTGGGAAGTTTCTAATTTTAAGAAGAGGATGGTAAAGTTCAAAATCATTAAAGGCTATCTAGATATAATAATCCTCACATGACATGAAAAGAAAAAGAAATAATTGAAAATGATCCTGAAAGAAAAAAAAAAAGAAATATCAAAAGAGAAAGAAAGGCAAAAAAAAATTTATGTGATGAGAAGCTTGAGGAGATGCCTATAAAAAAATTGGCTTCACTTGAATCATCTTAAGGAAAGAGACCTATTTAAATTTATGAACTTGCTTTTAAAGTATTAGCATCCTTACTAATAGAGTTCTCATAAAATTCTTTTTCTTGTTATTCTTCTAAGCATCCTTAGTATGACAAATTGCAGTTATTCTTAAAATGAATAAGAAATTAGAACTCTTAAACTTGAATACTAGATATTCTTATATTTTAATTTTAACTTGAGTTATTAAAAAATTTTCTAAAGTTTCATTATTGCATTTATAGAAAAAAAAAACTATAGAAATCTTTAAGTAAAACTCACAACCATGTTATAACTTTATATATAGCAAAATGGGTTACTTGAGGACAAGTATCATTTAAGTTTGAGAGAATTGATCCACCTAAAAATTACCTATTTTTAGTGTACATTTCATGCTCATTATATGCATATTTTTTGATGATATTGTTGTTTAATGAAATGTATTTTGCATATTTTTAGTTTTTGATACGTGAAATGGACATTTAGAAAAAATAAGGATAAAATGGAGCAAAAATGTAAGATTTTTGTATGGTGTCATTGTGCTTCTCTTGGAGCCATAACGCTTGGTATAGAGCAGGTTGGGCGCTATAGAGCCCCAAAACTTGTGTTATAGCGCTAGTAACCAAATTTCTAGAATATCCATTGAATTTGACCAAGTTTTGAAGGGGTGCTTGAAGTGACCCTAGGTGATTTTTAGTTATCTATTAAAAGGGCCAAATTTTTGACAAAAAAGAGACTTTGGAAGTCCTTTCAGGGGCAAGTTAGAGAAAACTTCATGAAGGTTTTTGGAGATTTCTTCAAGGAAACTTCAGGATTTTTTGGGGGAAACGACATAACGATAAGTATATTATATTTGTGTTAAACTTTTATTTTAATACTTGGCATTCAATACAAATCATGTGTTTTATTTTATCTTTATGAATTCTGAGTAGTTCCCTTTCTTTCTTCTTGCATTTGGGAATTAATCTTGTGGGATGAGAATGATTTAAAGATTTCTTTTTATTTTAAAACATTGGATGATATTTTCACCAATTGTTCATTGACTTTGCAAACTGACTATTTGTATTGTTAAAATTTGTTGATAAACATAATGACCCGAGAAAGCTATGATTTCAACAATTAGTGATTGCCACATTTCAACTTGGGCAGAATTGTTGTGATCACCTGAGGGGAGTGCAAATAGATAGGGAGACAAGTTTTGATGGGTGTAGAATTAATGCTTCTAGAGTGACAAACTAGATTCTTTTATCAATTTATGTCTAGAGTTTGGATCATAAGGGTTCCTATTAAGTCCTCTGGAGAGGGCACAGTGGGTAATCTGGAAGTGAGAGGTGATCCCTGGATACTGCTAATATGCAAAGTACAACAATAATTCAGATTATATTTCACTTATATTTCCTTACTTTACAACAAAACCAAAAACTTAATCTTGAAGAAAAATAATAATTTAATTTTTAATTTATATATATTGGGATACTACGCAAGTATACATATCATTATCAAGTAATATAGACATTTTGATTAAGACCTAAATTTTGAACCCACGGGGAGCATACGCAATATGCATAATTGAACAACAAATATTCTATTTTTAATAAAAAGATAATTATGTAAACTAAAGATGATTTTTGCAGTAATAAAAATTTATATAATTTTGGAATTTTCAATATTTTGATAGAACAATAACAATTTAAAAAGATAGCCAGAGTTTTTGTAGAAGAAAAGCACTAAATATGAAAATATCTTTCTTCTTATTATGAATCAGTAATAAGTATATGAATTATGTTGTGGAATACAAATTGTGTTGTGCCACATAGGAGCAATAATATTTTTTACCCTTACTAGAGATGTTATAAACAACATTGGCTAATTTTAAATTTTGAATAGTTCTGAAGACCGGCTAGGCAGGGAAGATACTAGCTCTCACTCTAGAGTTCTCTCGATTCCCTCCATCTAGGGGCTAACATTCTCGTATCAAAACCTAAAATAATAAACCAAGTTGGGGGCTTTAACCTATCACTTTAAAGTCCTCTAACTCTACACCCTTTAATGACTATTTCTCCATTTATTTGCACTCAATCATATGAACTACATTCTCATTCATACAACTTCATGTGATTATTTCCAATTGTTGACTGAGACAATACCAGCCTGGTTCTTACATGTTCTCACAAAAAATTTTGACATCTGGATTAGCTAAATCAAGAAGTAAATGAAGTGCATGAATCACAACTTCTTCCATCATTGAAGATCAATATTTTCCACAACTTCCATCCAAAACTTAATTACTTATCATTTTAAGAATAAAGATAAAGAAAACAACTCAGAATCTATGGACAAAACAAGACCACACTTTAGTTTAAAAGAAGAAATCATTTTCAAACCAACAACAAGTCTCAATTAAACCAAAAATGGTCTCAAAATAGAAAGATAAAAACTTATATCAAGTCCTCCACCAAACTCTTGAAGTTCCTTTGATTCTCTTTTCTTTACAATCACTCAAAATAAAATAACAAAAGGATAAATAAAAGTAAAAAATGGTACCTGAAAATCTCTCCGAACTAACTCCCCAAATGAGAACTTTCAAAACTTTCCAATACTTTCAAGACCTCTTTCAAAGTCTCAATCTTCTTTCTTTTATAATTTTCTAAAAGGGGCATCAGTTTCTCTTCAAAGTATGTCTAGATTCAATGTATTTCCTCAAGAGATGCATCGTTTCGTGATAATTTTCATCCATGGTGGTTATAACCACCTATTAAGCCAATGGGTGCCTCAAAAACCTCTTCAAACTTCACAAAAACTGAATTTACTAGTCCAATAACTGCCACTGGCGCTTAAGCGTGAGGCCTCTAGCACTTAGGCGCGGCCTTCTCTGTTTAACTAGCGCATAAACGCCGTTTCTAACGCTTAGGCGTCAAAACTCTTTTGCTCATTTTTCACCTTTTTGCTCCAAATTTGATCTTTTTTCACTCCTTTAAGCATTTTTCATCCCTTTTACCTGTATTTGCAAGAAAAACAAAAAAAAATATCTTCTATTAAAGCGCAATATCTCAAAAATAGGTATAAAAATGTGTCTAAAAATATTATATATTTTAGGTGTATCAAGATCCCCCAAACTTAAAATGTTATTTGTCCTCAAGTGACACTTCAATTTTTAAAAAATAAATATGTATGATATGTATATGTGTTTCTTTAAGAGTTACTAAAATTTTGATTTAGAAATATAGCAGTCTAATTTAGAAAAAATATTCAGTAAATGAGACCAACTTAAAGTTTAGAAATTCTTAAAGTTATAAAAGATGAAAAAATGAGTTTCTATCTAATTCAGAAATGTATTGTAGATTTTCCAGATTTAGAATTTAGTTCTTTTATTATCTCTACTTAAAAACTTTCATTAAAAGTAATTTTACTTACTATATTATATCTATAAGCTTGAGAGTTTCTTAAGTCTTATACTTTAAAAAGATCAAATGTAGAACCAATTTTTGATTAGGAACTAATCCTCAAGCTTCTCCTTCCTAATTTTTTTTCCTTTTCTTTTTCTTTTCTTTCTCTTTTTCTTTTCCTTTTCTTTTCTTTCTTTTTTTCTTTTCTTTTTCAGGCAAGGATTACTATATCTGGATAGGTCTGTAATGATTTTGAATTCCACTTCTCTTTTCCTAAAGTAAAGTCTTGAGATAAGTCTTTTACTTATAAATATAATAATAGTTTCAAAACTTATTTTAATAAAAGAAATTTAAGAATTAGAAAATAAAAGTCTAAATTATCTAAAATTTTCAAAAATACCATTTTTTTTACAAAAGATAGTTACTTATATTAATCATTTTCTCATCTAAAAACTTTTTAACTTAAAGTTTTTCTTCATTACTAAAAATTTTAATTAAATTTTCTTACACATTTCTAAAATAAAAATTTACTTCCCTAATATAACTTCATATACATAATCAATTTTTTTCTTTTCAAATTAAATTTCACTTGTAGCACATTTGAGAACAAATAAAGTTCCAGTTTTTAAAATATTTTTCATCTCCCTCAAACTTAAATTTTTAACAAATTAAACAGTTTAGCATCAGATATATATAAACGTGAATGAAAATTTAAAATAACATAATAACAAGAATTTTTAAACCCTAATGATACAAGTGTAAAACTAAAAAAGGAGTAAAATTAATTTTTGATCAAATTTTATATATTTTCAATTCAATTTAACATGTAGAGATTCAATAGACTCTAAGGAGTGGGTATAAACATAAAAGTAAACTAACTTATTAACTTGATTTCACATTCTCAGCATAAAAACAAACACACTAACATGATAAAATAAAAATACAAGGTAACAGTTTCAGAAATTTAAATTTAAGATCTAAGTTAGTTAGATTTTCAACTTTTCAAAAGATATAGAATTAAGTTATGTTCTAAACTAACTAAATCACAAAACTCACAACAGTTACTACGCTAGAATTTTAAAACTAACTACTAACTAACACAAACATTGCAATACAATTAAAAATAAAAGTCTCACACATCACAATATCTAAACAAGTAAACATACATACATGTCTCAAGTTCAAAACATGAAAACACATCACATCACAATTCTCACTTAAACACAAAAGTACAAACCGCATCACATAGTTCAAACCAACACACTGATGCAAATGTAGCAAGCCCAGACCACATAGTTCATATCATATTACAATCATAAAATAAATCTCTCAGCTCTACTCTCCATCCTTTGAATTATTGCTATCCCAAACTTTTGCAGGCTCATAATCAGGGTATCTAGGATATGGAGGACATTGCACTCCTTGGTTACCCCTAATGAGGCTCTCTATAGATGAGTAAGATTTCTCTTCATAATCACTTTTTCTCCAATTATACTTATCAGTATGCTCTGCAAAATGCTCTAAATTTTGTACCCTATCAGTGGTAAAATTAATATTATCCATCAACCTCTGCAATAATTGATCTCGAATCTCAGTAGACTCACCTCGAGATCTAGAAGCACGTAAGGTAGATAGTCTAGATGTAGAAGCAGCAGAGGTAGAAGCAGCAAACATCTCCATTCCATAGCTCCGAGAAAATCCTCCTCTCCAGCCAAAAATTGAATGCTCATAATAAGTCTTCACATTCACCTTAGTGATGGGCTTTAGAGGTAATAACACTTTCTCCCAGCTATCATATTTAACTTCAGTCTGCTCACACAAAGAAAAGATAAAGGAAGCAAATCCCAAACCTGTAGTTGTAACAGCTGTAACAGATCTGATGATAGTCTGACAGATCAAAGCTCCAATGTTGATGAGCTTTCCCTCTTGAATACAATAGTTCAACGCCACTCTTTCTCTGGTCACTTCACTAAGATGATTGTTCAGAAGCAAACGAGTAGAAATGAAATAGTGTCAGGCTTTTGAAGGTACACATAACTTTGAAGTTAGTAAATTTACTCTCCTCTCATTTGTGATCTTCCAAAGTCCTCTCCCAATAGTCAAGTAAGAGATAATCTCATCTAACTCCGCTTCAGTAGGGCTATAATTTTCATAAAAACATAACGTATCCGATGGTAAATGGTAAAACAAGTTAATTACCACTGGCGAAAAAGGTACCAACTTTCCTCGAACCATAACTCGATTGTCTTCATATTCAAGGAGATTTGCATAGAACTCCCTCACAACATATATAACTGCCACAGCACAAAAACAACAAAAATTTTCCCATTGTCGATGAACAAATAAATCTTTCACGTCTCCACCCGGATTTATAAAACATCACTCCTGAATCAGTTTTTGTGATTGCAACACATCACTATAATGATCTTGAGCTTTTGAACTAACAAATTTACTCGAAACGAAAGGGGCTTTGCCTTTGATCCTCTTCATTCTTGGTGTCATTCTGCAAATTTGATAAATTCCAACAATAACTTCAAAAATCAAGTCTAAACCACTAAATTAAACTTTCAAAAGCTTAAACTACACTTCCTATGCAATTTTCACAGATTTTTCCTCATTTTTCACCATGAATAGTGAATTTTTGAATTCTTCCAAATGTACTCAAAGTACATGGTAAAAATTCGAACCTTTTGCATAAAAGTAAAGCTCTTACTTTAAGAAATTTGAATCTAGCAAATTTTTCTTGATTCCACCAAGAAATCTCCACTTAATGGTGTGCCATAGCTCTCCAAAATTGCATTTTTGAGAGGTTGAAGGCGACATGAGGATAAAAATGGCAATTTTTTGCTCAAATTTTCACTTTTAACCGTTTGCGAACCGATTTTCGTGAACCGACAATTAAACACGGGTAAGTGGCACTTAGGCACCTGCCTCTCAGGTTTGCTCTCGCTTAAGCGCGAGATGTGGCGCTAAGGCGCCAGTGCATGATTTTCAAAAATTTTAAATTGCAGTAAAATGCACTATTTGCCTAAGTAAACCGCCCCTAAATAGCACTTAAATGACTATTTTTAACATCATGTAACTCTCCTTTATCTCAAAGTTCTCTTTAATAACTATTTCAATTCGAGGCTAAAACAACACAAAATTTCACACAAACAAACTTATATTAATTCACAAACAAGTACAAATACATTTAAACACTTAGTTCTCATTCCAAAGAGTCTTGGATGTGAAAATTTTCCTAAATTCAAACACTTAACAGTTTTTCACAATTAAACACCCAAGTAGCACAAACACTAAAAGCAAGTCTTAAACACTAAAAAAATTAAAGATAACATCTTTAAACACACAAAAGCATAACTTTAAACATAGAACTTAATTCCATTTTTCAATAGAAGGAACAAATTCAGGTCTTTCATTAGTCTCTCCTGGGGCAACTGGAATATAAAGTTGATAAAACGGATGGTGGTGACGCGCTCTGATGCAACTTCTTCAATCCACTTTTGCTTAAGAAACATCTCCTTATCAACTTCCTCTATATAACTAGTGTGGCTAAATTGCATTTTCAATTGTCATCCAATATGCTCAAGATGTGCATGAATCTCTAATACCTTAGTCTCCAGTATAGACATGGTATTTTAAATTTTGTTGATCTTCTCATATATCCCTTCAATACTAACAACTAAGAAACTGTTATATATCTCTTGTGCACTTTGAATAATGAATTTATTACTCATGTTCTCCTCCTTCTTCTTCAAATCCATCTCCCATGTAGACATCATCTTAAAATTTATCTCACTCTTAGACTTTAAGCCTAGAAATGATCTGGGTGAAATTCCTTCACTAAAAGCTTCTATTTATAAGCCTAAATACTTCCAATAACTCCTAGACAAGTTTAGAAACTGCCTTGGCACATTTTTGCAAACTTCTAGGCAATTTTTCCTTCTAGAATATTAATTTTGCACATATTTTTAAATTGCCACGCTTAAGCGTTGGATTGACGCTTAAGCACCAGTGCACATTTTTGCACTAATCAACTTAACGTCTAAATTCTCATTCTAACATGTCTAGATCAATAAATAAAGTCTTAAAATCAATACTAACACATAATAGTCTAAAAAATACTACCCTAAGTTTTCTTAATCACACATAAAATAACAATCAAAATAAAAACACACTGATAATTATGGGTTGTCTCTCACAAAGCGCTTGGTTTTACGTCATCAGCCCGACGTAACCAGTGCTTACTCTGGTTGACCCAACATCATTCCATCGTTAAACTTATGCGAATCCCCTATAAAATAAGGTTTTAGTCTATGTCCATTAACTTTAAATATTTTCTCAAACTTAGGATCTTTAATATCCACAGCTCCATAAGGACAAACTTTAATCAAAATAAATGGGTCCATCTACCTGGACTTAAGTTTGTCTGGAAATAATCTTAACCTTGAATTATATAGCAAAACATGTTGCCCTGGCTAAAAATTTTTAGTAAGAATTCTTCGATCATGCCACATCTTCATCTTTTCTTTATAAATTTTGGCACTTTCATAAGATTCATTCCTTATCTCATCAAGCTCCTTTAATTCTAATAATCTTTTATCACCAGCATCTTTCAAATTATAATTGAATTTTTTAATCGCCCAACATGCCTTATGCTCAAGTTCAACAGGTAAGTGACAAACTTCTCCAAATATTAGCTTATATTGGGACATTCCTATAGAAGTTTTGTATGCGGTTTGTCCGCACTATTTTTGGTGTGGGGTTTGCCCGTAAGAAGCTGTCGGTCATCGGAATTAAAATCTCGTTGCCCGCTTCGGAAGGACGTTTAAAAAATTTTAGTTTTGAAAAAGATGAAGTCAAACTGACCCCATAATTTTCATAGTTTAAATGAAAGAGCGCTTTACCTCAAATCATGTATCTATCCCGAAGGATGAACACAAGAATTGAGAGTGAGGCTCGATCAAATAAACTAAAGAAAGTTATAACATCCGTTTGGTCTGCGAAACC
>NEWO01000147.1:187594-232591 GCA_003013225.1 Phalaenopsis aphrodite | reverse complement strand
TCGCTGCTCGCCGGTGATGCGGTGACCGGCGACCACTGATGGACGGCGACGAGATGACCTTCTCCTTCATCGGCTTCAGCAACGAGATAAAACTAAAGGCGGGTGGCTGCGAACCGCTAGCACCAATTTCAGCATCAGAGGAGAACAGTAGAAGCTGGAAGATGGTGTCTGCCTCTTACCACGATTGCTCTATCTTCCCTCCCAATCTTCACGAAGGACTTTACATCCACTCTCATCCAGATCAAACCCTAGCTTCATCTCAACTACAGATGAAGGGCGCTGCGATTGTGCCGGTTTTACCGGAGAGACAGAGAGAGGAGGAGAAGTCAGGACCGGCTTCCAAGTCAGTTTCAATCTCAGCTCAGGGAACGATTGTTTCGTGGTTTGAGGTTATCCGATCCAAGGTACTTAGATGGGGAGGAACTGCAGAGGGTGTTGGAGTCGGAGTTTGTTCATTAGCTGCTTTGGCCTGCGTGGCTGGGTATTTGATTTATTTGAGGCGTCGCCACCGACGGGAGAAGGATTTTCTGTTGTTTCTCATTCAAGAGAAGAACCAGGTTTGGTTTCTCTGTTCTTATATCGGCTTTTACATTTATACCGCATCATTCTTATGTATTTACATATCTAACATCTTAACAACCATATTTACATACCATTACTATCTTTTTAAAAGTGAAATGCACCTTTTTCATGCAAAGATTTACGACACCAAGGAATTATAGGTGTAAATATCAAACTTTGGGTTTTAGACACGTAAATACACAAGAATTATGTGGTATGTATGCAAGTTTCCGTTGTTCGATTCAGTATTATATGGCCATATTTGGCCTTGGAATGAAATTTTGATGTTCTGGTTAAGAAATAAAAACTATTTTACCAATGGGACATTGAATGTGTGTGTGCCCAATTTAGGGCTCATTTGGCTGCTTAAAGTTAAAACTTAAGAAATTTATTATTGGGGCTCTTTGGTAGCAGGATTTGAGCATTATTTAAGCACGATGTAATCTCAATCTTGCCATCAACCAATGTCTCAGTTATGCCCGATTATAGTAGTTTTTTTATTATGATATAGGCTTAATAGGAAGTTAACACATAGTAATAGCTTAGTAGAAGGGATCGTATATCGGATTGTGAACAAAGCAATAGGTTAGTAGAAGCCATGTGTCGCAAGCATGAAAATTTTTATATTTTGGCGAAGCTAATCTTAAAATTAAAAATTTTGACAATGTTGTCCATCAAGCTTAAAACTGGGCTATTGATTGCGGTATTGTGTTGTGGTCATATTGGATGACGGGTCAAGTTTTTTGTTCATCTGAGTTGTAACAATGTGTTTTTAAAAAAAATATGTTGGAGCTAATGTACTAGAAGCTGCTTCCAATTGATTAGAGGTTTATTTGGTTGAATTTGTGTTTAAACATTAGTACATCATCCCCAAATTGGTCCCTCCGTGATTGATACTCACGGATAAGTGGCTTAACTGTCACTATCCAGCGGGCTTGATTAATCAATGTAGTTTGTAGTTCTTGGATATTTGTTTAGCCCCTCTCTACCATTGATTCCCATTTTATGCAACATTATAGGGCGAGCTTTCCAGTGCATTTATGGTATGGGATCTAAAATATTTGATTAAGAAGAAGTGATGGCTGATGACGAGAATCGTCACACAAAGAGTTGATTTATTTAAGACATATGAGAGTTTTGGTTTTTGTTCGACAATAAATATTTGAATAGTTCCAATCGATTTATAAACTTTTCTCATTTATGAGCTTAAGATTTTGTGTTAAATAGTTTTTTGAAGGCCCCAACTTTCTCCTTGTAGTGATCCACACACATCCAATGTAATATCTGAAGTTGACATATTCGTGAATCATAATAAGATCAAGATGATAGCAGATTGGCAAGACTTGCTACTATTCCTAAGGTCAGGAGTTTTCTAGATCTGGCTGGTTATTATAGGAGGTTTGTAAAGGGGTTTTCTTGGATGGATATGCCTTTGTTCGGCTAACACAGAAATCGGTAAATTTTGATTGGATTGATCATTGTGAAAAGGATTTTCAGAAGTTGAAGTCTTGCCTGATTAGTGCTCCAGTGTTGGCTATTCTTTCAGGATCAGTAGAGTTTTTAGATTTTTCAGTGATGTATTTATTGAAGGATTTGGGTCGTGTATTTATGCAACATAGAAGGTTCATTGCCGATACTTTAAGACAAGTGAACAATCATGAAAGAAATCATCCCACACATGAATTGGAGCTTGTAGCAGTTGTATTTGTACTTAGAATATGGAGACACCATCTCTATGGAGTCAAATGTGAGATATTTAATGATCATTAGAGTTTTAAGTGCATCTTTACTCAGAAAGAGCTAAATACGAGGCAGAGGACATGACTGTAGTTTATTAAAAATTATGATTTGGATAGTCAATACCATCCATGAAAGGTAAATTTGATTGCAAATGTACCGAGTAGGAAGACTTCATGTAGTTCAAATTGGTTGATCACTCAACAGAAGCAGCTAATCAAAGAGATGGAAAAACTTGAGTAGTCAGTGATTGATTGTAGTGATGAGAATATAATTCAGTTAAATCACTCAGTTATAAATTTTTGACCCACTTGAGTCATAAATTTGAGCTATGGCAGAACTTGCATCTTTCCAACTAAACTCGTTAAAACTTGCAAATGTATCGACTTATATACAAAAGAGTATCTAAGTGCTACTCTTCTAATAAGTCTTAAGAGTGAACCCACTAAATTTTTATAAATTTTAAAATCATTTAGAGCTTAAAATATTTGCACAAGTATATGAATTTAGGCTTTAAAAGGGGTCCGCCTTCTGTTTGCTAGCAAGTGTGTTGTGAATTCAGTGGCGAGATTGGCTTATTAGATTTTCATTTTTACTATTTATAAATGACAATTGTGTGCTTGAATTTAGCCCCCAATTTATGTATTCATATTTAATTCAATTGGACAAACCCTAAACTTCGACCCATGCAAGCTTAGCCCCAAAATTATGATAGTGTATATTTAAGTCAATTTTCGATATTCAATTTAAGTTTAGTTACCCAATTCTTATATTTGAGTCATTTAAAGAATTCAAACTTTAAAATTATTTGCAAGCCTTGACAATCCAATTTCAAATATGTATTTTATTTATTTTTGCAAGTTTAAAAGCTCAAATAATTTAACTTTAGGTCATTTAATAATTTTATAAAGTTCAAATCTTAAAAATTTTTCAAGCCCAAATACATTAAAAAATTTGGCAGCCTCTTGAGTTGCATCGGGGTGCTTGCCTGCTTAGCTGTCTATAAGACTTGCTGGTCAATGTCGTGAGACACGGCAGCTGAAAGAAATCTTTTAATCCACCAGTATATAAGACGTATGTGGGTCTTCACCTTTTCCTGCATAAAATGATATAAACTCAATTTCCCATACAATTCTTTGATTCTCCCATCTCCCCTTCTCTCTTTACACCTCTTATTTTTTATAATATATTATATATATTATATATATTATATTTAGAAATATCACAACTCTTTTCATGGTTACCTAGAGAAGAGAAGTTTTGGCTTGGGATGGCATGTGAAATAGGTAGAAGTTTGAGGGGAACAATAAATATTTTTGGAATAAAGAAAGCTTTCAAACAAGTGGTGGTCAGGAGAGAGAGCTCCTATATGGCCCAAACATAAGGAAGGGAGACAACTTAAAAAATAGAGAAAGATTTAAGAAGCATTTTTATGTGTTCCATTGTTGCTTTTTTCATTGACATGGCTTGCCAGGAGCTCTCTCCCAAATTCATGTCAATTTCTTCACCTTGGACCTTTGCTTTGGAAGGATTTTGATTGAGAATAAGATGCAGTGCACTGGCTTCGACATCATATATAGGAGAGGGAGTTTCGGGTCTCTGTACTTTGCAATTCCATCTTTGCCTTTGCAATTAATGTTATTCGCGACTGTGAGTCTCTCGAGAAAGAGAGGTGAAGGCGAGAATTTTTGGCAAAAGAGAGAAGTGTGTGAGGGCTTCCAGCTAGGGATAAAGAGCCCGACAAGGGTTTCCCATGCCGGCGATCCCATCGTTGATCTCCTTGTTCGCTCTAATCACTATTTTATCGCGAGTGGGATCGGGCAAGGGAGACGTAAACGAGGACTTCTGGCAGAAGTGAGGAGTCTTGAAGTCTCTATACGCTGCGACTCCATTCTCACCTTCCTTGTTATTGATAATTGCGACTGTCTCGCGATCGAATCGGGTAGGTGAAAACTCACAGCATCGCGGTAGAGAGGAACCAAGCGAGGGATTCAGTGAGGCTTACCTGTGCGAATGGGGTATAGATGGCTCTATATGTTGGTCGTCCAGCTGTTGCCTTTGCGACTGTATCAAGGAGGTATTTTGACTCAAGCAGGTAAGGAGAGTTGTGTGTCACAGACTAAATTATCTCTAGTCACCCATGAGACTTTAGAGCTCTTTCTTTGGCACTAAATCAGTCTATCCCTCACAACACTTGGACTTGAAAGCACATAACACTCTAAGAAGAATAGGGATAAATATTGGAGAAATGAACACTTTACTAAGAAAGAAGAATTACAACACTTGAAAGGTTGGATGGTTTCCTTGGATCCTTTCTTGGATGGTTACAAATGAGGGGGGGGAGGGGGGGCTCCTATTTATAGTCATTCTCAAGCCTAAGAAAACTTTTTAGATTATATTAGAATTTTCTAGTTTCTAGATAGTTCTACACTATTCTCTTATATACATATATGCTTCAAGAACTTTTCAGAATATTCTAGTGTTCCTTTGAAACTTGATTCTTTCAATATATTTATGGAATTATGTGGAGCATTCTAGAATTCCTTGAAATATTCTCTTTCTTTCTAGCTTTTTCTATAATGCCGTGGAATCTTCTAGAGTCTCTTGGATTGCTCTCTACATTCTGTTTTTCTATAGAATCTTCTATCTCATGCTTGCTATTCCAATTTCTAGAGGATAGAGCGTCCCCCACTTAAGCTCGCAATGCCCTCATTGCAGCTTCCCCTCGCACTCTGATCAGCTTCCTTTGTTTGCTCTTGACAAACTTTAGTTTTTCCTTGGTGGTATGGGGGAGGGTGCCATGCAGTGAGACTTCATGGCTGGCGGCTTAGTCCTTGGCTCAAGCCTAATTAGATGATTTTTCTCCCTCCTTGGTGGTTTCTCTTTAAGAAGCACCACCAGTTTCCTTGACATGTTTTCTTGGGGCTTCACTTCTTCATCGGAGTAGTGAAGAACAACCCAATAACTCCCATTTTCTTTTGGAATGCTCTCTTTGAATTGAATAGCCGATAGCATTTTAACTTCTTGCTTGTTAGCCCTTGTTATCAGTACTAGACAAACTTGACTTCCTTCCATGATGCACATGCTATTGACGAAGGGCATTGGGAATGCTCTTACTTATTCCAAGAAGTTCATTTCTAAAACAACTTTAAAATCATCCATGGGAATGACAAAGAAGTCCAAGGTATCTGATCACACTCCAATACTGATCTTTGCTCTGGCTATTCCATGGATTGATCTTTTTGTTGAATTGACCACCTTTATGGAGCCTTCTCCTTTAGTCGTCTGCAAACAAAATCTCTTTGCTTCCTTGTCAGAGATGAAGTTTTGAGAAACACCCGTGTCTACCATTGCTCTAGTGGCCTTCTCGCCTATTAATATCTCCACAAAGAGTAAGCCCTTTGCTTGGGGTTTTGCTGAAGCTTGAAACAGTTGTATAACCCTTGTGTCGCCGTATCACCACATTTTTCCTCCTGATGACTTGCAAGGAGAGAGTTTAGAGCCTTCTTCTCAGGGCAAACCCTTGTCAAATGTGGTTCATTACAAAGGAAGCACTTGTTGTGTGGTTTATTTTTGTTATTTTTAGGCTTCCATTTGTCTTTTACTTTATATGAAGTTGATTCATGGCCGGTCTCTTCCTTATGTTGATCATTGTCTTCCCCCTCTTTGACATATGTGTTCTTCTTATACTTTTGCTTTGTGGACTTTCTTGAGTAATCAACTAGGCTTTCGACGACCGCGACGGCAGTGACAAGATCTTGCACTCCGCGCCTCCTAAGCTCAATCTTTGTCCGCTACTGTTAGAGCTTATCCATGAAGTTGAAAAGAACATCATTGTCTTACATGTCGGGAAATTCAAGGACCAAACTTGTGAACTCCATAATGTATTCCCGAATCGATTCCTCTTGCTTAAACCTTCGCAATCGAGCTCTAGCCTTATCCTCCGCGTTCTCGCAGTAGAATTGTCTCTTTAGCTCATTCTTAAAGTCATTGAATGTGGATATGATGCATAGGTCTTTTTCTATATCTGCTTACCTTCTTCTCCACAACAATATAACAATATTTGAAAGATAAAAGGCTGCAAATTGTATTTTTGCCTCTTCACTCATAATCCCCATCGCTTCTAAATATTGCTCAAGTCCCCATAAAAAGTTGTCTACTTCCTTCAAGTTGCGGGCTCTATCAAAACTCTTTGGATTTTGAACTCCAATCCTCTTGGGGTCGCGTTGCGGGCTCTCTTTGAATTGAATAACTGATAGCATTTTGACTTCTTGCTTGTTAGCCCTTGTTATCAGTACTAGACAAACTCGATTTTCTTCCATGATGCACATGCTATTGGCGAAGGGCATTGGGAACACTCTTACTTAATCCAAGAAGTTCATTTCTAAAACAACTTTAAAATCATCCATAGGAATGAAAAAAAGTCCAAGGTACCTGATCACGCTCCCTTACTGGTCTTTACTCTGGCTATTCCATGGATTGACCTTTCTGTTGAATTGACCACCTTGATGGAGCCTCCTCCTTTAGTCATCTGCAAACCAAATCTTTTTGCTTCCTTGTCAGAGATGAAGATTTGAGAAGCACCCATGCCCACCATTGCCTAGTGGCCTTCTCGCCTATTAATATCTCCACAAAGAGTAACCCCTTTGCTTGGGGTTTTGCTGAAGCTTGCATCTCATTCAACAGTTGTATAACCCCTACTTGTGTCACTGTATCACCACCTTCTTTCTCCTGATGACTTGCAAGGAGAGAGTTTAGAGCCTTCTTCTCAAGGCAAACCGTGCCCAATGTGGTCCATTACAAAGGAACCACTTGTTGTGTGGTTTAGTTTTTGTTATTTTTAGGCTTCCATTTGTCTTTTACTTTGGATGAAGTTGATTCATGGTGGGTCTCTTCCTTATATTGATCATTGTCTTCCCCCTCTATGACATACGTACTCTTCTTATCCTTTGGCTTTGTGGACTTTCTTGAGTATCAACTAATCTTTCGACGACCGCGATGACAGTGACAAGATATTGCACTCCGCGCCTCCTAAGCTCAATCTTTGCCCACTACTATTGGAGCTCATCCATGAAATTGAAAAGAGCATCCTTGTCTGACATATCAGGAGTTTCAAGAACCCAACTTCTGAACTCCATAATGTATTCCCGAATCGATTCCTCTTGCTTGAACATTTGCAATCGGGCTCTAGCCTTATCCTCCGCGTTCTCGAGGTAGAATTGTCTCTTTAGCTCCTTCTTAAAGTCATCAAATGTGGATATGGTGCACATACCTTTCTCTATATCTGCTTACCTTCTTCTCCACAACAACATAGCGATATCTAAAAGATAAAGAACTGCAAATTGTATTTTTGCCTCTTCACTCGTAATCCCATCGCTTCTAAATATTGTTGAAGTCCCCATAAGAAGTTGTCTACTTCCTTCGAGTTGCGGGCTCTATCAAAACTCTTTGGATTTGGAACTTCAATCCTCTTGGGGTCGAAAGTATGTTGGTTGGTGGGTGTCGTTAGTGCCCTCTTGCAAAGTGAGATGTCTCTACTCATTTCCTCAAAGCTAGCATGTATGCCGCTCATCTCTACTTTACGGGCTCTTTGTACCTCCTGGAGCTCCTCCATTAAATCCTCCTGCATTTTAGTCATTTGATATCTGAAGGATTCCTCCAGTTGGAGCATCATACTTCTGATCGTTGAATGGATTTTGATGCCCTCTTCCTCGAGTCCATCAACCTTTTGGCCAAGATACTCTATCTGGGCCTCCATGCCATTCACTGCCTCCTCCACCCGAGCAAGTCGCGAATCAAAGTCATGCATGTTCTCCTTGGAGCTCTCATGTGGTTTGGATGTAGCTGGATCCCGTTGCCCCTGACAACCTCGCTCTTGTTGAGATGATTCCACATTAGTGATTTCATAGTGCATTACGTGCTCTTTAATGCTCTTTGTCATACGTTCGAACTGAGGCTTTGATACTAACTGTCACGGACTAACTTATCTCTACTCACCCGTTCGACTTTAGCGCTCTTCCTTCTCACTAAATCAGTCTATCCCTCGCAACACTTGGACTTGAAACACAAAACACTCTAAGAAGAAGAGTATGGAGAAGTGTTAGAAAATAACACTTCACTAAGAAAGAAGAATTACAACACTTGAAAACTTGGAAGCTTGGATGGTTTTCTTGGATTCTTTCTTGGACAGTTACAAATGAGAGGAGATGGGCTCTTATTTATAGTACTCCCCAAGCTTGAAAGAACTTTCTAAATTACATTATAATTTCTTAGTTTCTAGATAGTTGTACACTATTCTCTTATGTACATACATGCATCTAGAAATTTCCAGAATACTCTGAGTTCTCTTGAAGCTTGCTTCTTTCAACATATTTATGAAATTATGTGGAACATTCTAGAATTCCTTTGAATATTCTCTTTCTTTCTAGTTTTTTCTAGAATGTCGTGGAATCTTCTAGTCTCTTGAATTGCTCTTTATATTCGGGTTTTCTCTAGAATCTCAATCTCATGTTTGTCTTGTCAATTTCTAGAGAATAGCGGAACGTGACATGTGGGTGAGAAACTAACAAAATATCTTCCTTTTTTGTCTCCCTCCTCTTTTTTAACCACATTCAATTAACTTTTAAAATTAAAAATAATTAGCGGGAGTGGTTATTCCCCGACTTAAGTGAGAGTAGATAAACTTGTAATATTATTATTTTTATTTTATTTATTTATTTATATTTTTTTTTTGTTTAAGGATCAACAAGTAGGGTGTAGCCACTTGTGTGAAGGTGAAGAGAAGGAATGTTGAGCAGCTCTCATGTGAGAGAAGGGAAATCAAAGCAAAGAGTGGTTTAAAGTATGAGTTAGGGTTTAAGTTTTATATAATATTAATTAAATTAATTAAATATGTTATGATATGAACATTAAAATTTTATGAATGAAAATCAGGAATTATAAGTGGAAGGTTTTGGTGAATAAGATAAGAATTTGAATGTTTTACTTGTATAAAGTGTTTTGTTTAATTAATTAAGATGTTATCAAGTAGATATTAATATAATAAAGGTAAATGAGTGATTAAAGGTGAAATGAGTATTAATTGAAGAATAAGATAAGAATAATTCAAGGGAAAGAGAAAGACATTCAAATTTCTGAATTTCATGTGAGTGATTATTTTCTTAATGTATTAAATTGATGTTTTATTAAATGAATACTTCATTATTGCTTTAAATACTTATTTTTTTGATAATTATGTGCATGTTGTAAGTCAAAAGAATCATTAAAATGAAATGAAATGATAAAAAGGGGAAAATGCTTATTCAATGACTTTAAAATGAGGCCATTAAAAGAAATTAAATTTAAATTCTTAAGTCATACAGGATTACTTCCAAATGATACTAGTAGGGAATACGATGTACTCGTGTACGAAAAAAAAAATGAAAATGGTAATTGTTTACATTTGGATGCTAAATTTTGATGATACCTATGGGTACAAACTTTTAAGGATACCTACGGATACAATTTTGATGATATCTTTGGGTATGATAATAATTCTAATATGATTTCTTAAAGAGAAAATTGAAACGGGAAGAGTTAATTAAAAAAATGAAACATTTGGATTTATCAATGAATTGTATTTTCTTGGGACATTTATGCATAACATTTGGATATTAATTTAATACATAAAATGATTGTAATTGCTCAATAAATGGTGTAATTTATTCTTGAAAATTAATGGTTGGTTTCAAGAAAACATTAGATTGCTATGACTGAAATGAGAGATATGATTTACAAGACTTGTGATGATAAGTAGTATATTGTGTATTATGATTATAATAATTTCATTTTTTATGAGTAGTGATATATTGTTTTGTATTAGTTTGAGATATTGCTTACTTGCAGATTATATTGTTGTTTCTGGATGATTCGATTTTCTATGTAGTGTAATTTGCGATTTTTAGTGGCTCTTTTACATTGAAAGTTATGATAATCTATTGAAAATAAATGAAATTTTAATTATAGCGCTTGACTTAATTTTAATTATAGCGCTCAGACGTCTTGTTCCTGTCTTGGTTAATTTCAAGCTCCAGATCAGGTCATGACATTCCATGCACACTTGAACAAGTGTATTCTTTGGTCTCAGAGGGGGTGAATACAAAATTAATTAAAGTGTCAAAATAGTCTCTTGACTATTTACATTAAGTCATTTAAGTATCAGAATTTATAAAAGTCTTAATAAACCCTTGAATTGTTTTAATAGCGCTAAAATAGTACTCATTGAGGACTATTTTAATCCATATTAAAAGTAGATAGGGATTAAATTGACACTTAATTTACTCTGGGACTCTTTTGACAATTTTCCCATACAAAAAAATTAAATGTATTGAATTTTTTTAGAAACGCTTTACAGTATTTTCTCTCCCATTAGGTGAGAACCGTAAAACCATTGAACAAGAAAGTAGATATTACCATCATGCCCACCATCATCTATTGTTAACACCATAGTTGATCACAATTAAGTTTATTCCTCATTAGAATTAGTGACTTTGAGATCATTACTATTATCCATTGTATTCATATTATCAGAATTTCTAAGTTCAGGTTTCAGGTGAGATGGGAGATATCTGGAAACCCACACTGATCGGTTTAACTAGATTGAGAAATGATGGTATCATTATTTCCAAATTTGTTAATATAATTTTATCTGTAATTGGGACGTGCAACGAGAAAAGATTTCCCTTTTGCTATTTTATTCAATGAAGCGTTCAGTTTGATATTTATATTTTTTATACATGTTCGGATCATTCTTTCAATATTTAACAAATGTTCTCATAGATATTATGTATGTTATATCATGGAAAATTTTGTTTTGTCAAAGCTAATGACCATCATGGAGAACCCAAAAATCTTTCTGGAAGATGGATGAACATTGTGAAAGGAATTGGAAAAGTTATTTGATAGCTGATTCACATTGGTATCTCAAATAATTACAGACTTTTAGTTAAGAATTTTATGTTCGTGTGATGGAGTTGCCACAAAATCAAGAAACATTTAATATCAAAATTTGATTCCTCCCTGCATTCCCATACCGGTTATCAATCTTCTACTAGATGAAAAGCAAAAGCATGCACGCCATGAACTTCTTGAATTCAATCTTCTGTTGTATTTTGTTTGCTCTCCCACCATTGAACTATTTTGGCCACAAATTATTAACTCAAGTTAATAAGCAAGCCAATCATGAAAATCACTGTTTTTGCTTTTATTCCAGTCTTTTTGTTCAAGTAACGGCTATGTTTGAAAAAAGTTCTATCAAATTATTTTAATCTGCTCTCTTTTTCTTTGGCACAAGTATATTCTCATTTTCCACACCAAGTCCACAAGATGAGATCTCTTATTGCATAGCTAAGTTTCAATTCCAAGACTTTAGCAATAGCTTCTAAAGCCCTTGATAAATTTACAATGGCAGCTAAGCTAAAAAGCTGAAACAGAGAAATTAGGGAAGCCTTGAACAGATAAATAGGAAGAAGTTTCAATTTTATTGTTTCGATCATACACTGTTGTCATTATACACAAATAATTTGTGACAACTATGATTACATCTGTTTGATTCGGTTGTAGATGAAGAGCTGAGATTGATTGGGACATTCTTGGTGGGTAGCTGCTAGTTTTGCAGGACAGGTGGTGCTTGTACTATAATCAATGTAATTGTGTGTTTTGATAAGTTGATTTGGTGGGGATCGGATGCTGGATAGTAGGTGAGATATTGTATTTGCTTCTTGTACTATAGTTGCTTGTGCTGCTTATTTGTGATAGTGGAAGGAAGGGAGGGAGTGACATTTTGTTAAACATGAGATGGAGAGATGTAGAATTTCTTTTTATCAAAGCATATATAGCCCTTTTTGTGAGGTGGCATGGCCTAGGAAGATGCAACTTATTGATCTGGAGCGAATAGGGACAGAGACGAAAAGTATTGGGGTCTTTTTTGTGATGTAATATTTCATATGAGAATTTATCGTTGGTTGTTTTAGAGGGTAAGCCATTGATGAGGTACACAGTTGTGAGGATTGTATAAACCTAGGAGCGAAGAAGGTTCACCTCCATGAATGCAAAGAATTTTAATAGTTCTTTGAAATTATTTCTTTTCCACTATTTTATAATAGAATGGCTCATTTTGCGACAGTTGATGTATTATCAGTGATGATGATGGTTTTTCGCCATCCTGATTTGAGACAGGAGGTTGTCTAGATCTGTTAGGATGTAAGGTTTGTATTAATTAAAGCTCTTTGGATGCCATTGTGTCTAAATTGATTTTTTATGCATAGAAAAGAATAGAGATCGTTGTGGTCGAGGGTTGTAGGTTGGCTTGAATGGCCATTTTAAATGCTTGGTGTGATGGTTATCGATTTATAGTCCATTCAAGGTGTAGGCGCCTTTGGCTTTGATGGATGAGAGTGTAGAATTCTAATTTGTTTATTTATGGATTATGCCAGCACCTTAGCTTTGAGAAAAAGAGAAGAAAATGTATAGAAGTATAAGTAGGACAGTTGGGAGAAAATCTACAATAAACCAGGGCTAGAGTTCACAAGATTGCATAATTATGGCCCTTTTTGTGTGAAAACCTATTTTTAGGCGAGCATTGGAGTTTAAGGCTGTAGAATAGGCTGTATATACGAAAAAAAATATAAAACGAGGCTCATCGGTTGATCTTTGTAAGATACAAAAGGCGTATAGCATGGGAACTTGTACTGCAATTCGGTTAGCAAGTTGGGAGAAAGTCATTGGTTTCTTTAATGGAAGTTGTTGAGTAGCTCTAGTTTTCGGCAACTGTTACCGAATTCAGTTGTTTCAATGAATCCGCTTGGCGTATGACGAGTTCTTTATGCTCTTGGCAGTCTTCCTTCAATTCATGTTGATGGGTTTACCTTGATTCCGAAGAGTAGTTCTCTTTGAACTCAGCTGCCGAGTTTTCATTGAACATGGTGGTAGAGTCGTGTCCACCATGAACGTGGCTAGGTGAGCAATCCGGCTCTATTAAGGATATGCATTGACACCAGGTTATCATTTGATCATTCGTAGAAATGCAACGGAGTTCATTCTTTAATTGGATGATATAGGAGTGATTGGTTTATTGTATCTAGCTCTTTATCGTTGTTCCCATTTTGGTATAGTTATTATGTTTGATGACATGAAATGAGTTGTGGTGAAATCATCACATAGAGGTTTGCGATTGTATTTAAAGCCAAAGCCTCCGCGTATCGTATTGATTGTAAGAGCTAATGGATCCATCAATTTTTAAGTTGCTTTTGGCGAACATGGATCGTTTCGTCAAGATAACCTTTAAACCCATTAGATCGAAAGATCTTAAAGAGTTTAAACCTGCATTTTGGGTGGTTCTCGAGGGTAAAGTTGGACTTGCTAGCGCCCACTACTTCATAAGGATTCCTTTCTTTCACCTGGGGCTTGTTTGAGATCAATTTTGTTTTTTGTTTTTGTTTTTTAAAAACATGTTTGTTTAATGCGTTTTTAATATGTTTTTATTTTTAATTTCTCAGAATAAATAAATATGTTTTTGAAAACACTACAAACAACTTTTGGGTGTTTTGAATGTTTTGAAAAAACAATCATATTTTAATTACATGCCGAACATAACAATTGGTTGGTATGTATGTAAATGTCACACTTATTTCTTTATCTAACCTTGTATGTATGTACTTTAGAAGCTTTCTTAGGATTATATAAATACAACAAAATGTTAGAATGGAAACATCTAACCAATTCTCTTATATTAATTTCACTTAATTCTCTCAATTGGCTGAAATTGTTCTCATTCTTCCCTTTCTGCAGAAGATAGGAGTATTACTGCACCAAATTGCAGAATTAAATGCAGTTCTTGCAGCTCATCGCAAGGTTCCAGTTTTGAAGAGGACCTGAAAGGTCTCATTTTGGTGCAAATATTACGTGCTGCGACTGCACTTCGTCCGGATGTACCGCCGTGCGATGCACGGCGGCATGACCGCATTCGGACCGATGTCTGGACGTGTCATCAGCCGCATGTAATATTTTTTCCTCATTTTGGACCTGCATGATGGTTTAATACAAGGTAAAGGTATTCATATTTATTTGTACATATTTATGTTTTGTGCCACTGGACTTAGGAAATATGATTTGTATAATTGTGCATCTTATACTCATTGAGGCTACAGCAATATTTTGAATTTGGAAAGGGTATAATAGGATAAATAGAATTGAATATTATTCTGGGGGCGTTCCACCAGAAAGAAATAAAGGAAGATTTACATATATACCACTCAATTTTTATGTATTTACATATCTGACCACTAAACTTCAATTTTTACACTGACATCAGCCTTCCAAAACACGTTCACAATAATGAGCAGAAAATTGCAATCAATGACCACTAATAGAATTTTTTTTATAATTGAATAAAAAATAAATTAAATATTAAATTTGTTTTTGTAGATATCATATTTAAATAAATAAATGTCATTTTTATTTTCGAATAAACATAATATACTAATTTGAACTATTATATTGCACATAAATATCTTTTTATGCCAATTTTATCAAAATACTCCATTATAAAGTAGGCTTTCAAATAATTAGATTACTATTATGTTATTTTTCTTCGTAGAGATTTTAATATATATATATATATATATATGTATATAATTAACAAATATTTAAAATTCACATTATAATATGCATGATAAATTTAATACATTTGAATAAATTATGATATTTGCTTCGCAGCGAGTGGTGATAGCAGTGGGTTGTCCAAGTAAAGGAGTTTATAAATTAACAAATTTAAAATAATTTACAAATTAAAAATAATTTAAAATTGAATAAAAAACATTAAAATTTATACAAATTGTAATGATTTCATCATATTTTAAATACCTTATTTCGAATATATTAAATATACTAAATACATTAACTAGGATTTTGTATTAATCATACGAGTAGGGATGTGAAAACAGCTCGTTGCTCGAACAACTCATGTTCGGCTCGTTCGCTAAATTAACGAGTCAAACATGAACAACACGAACTAATATTTGTTCGTTCGTGCTCGGCTCGTTTTGGCTCCAAATACTACTAATCAATTATAAATATACCTTTGATGAGTAGTTTTTAAAAATTTAATTGACCGCAAGGCTACAAAGATTAGTAATCAATTAAAAGTATTAATGAAGAAAATAGAATAAATATTATTAATTTAGATTCAAATGATGTTTTAAATCTTGTCTCAATCATTAACATCTTATGACCGCGTGATAAGGGTTGTCAAAACGACTCTTTGTTCGTGAACGGCTCGTGTTCGACTCGCTAAGTAAACAAGCCGAACACGAATAGACTTTTTGAGCTTGAAATATAAAACAGTTGAACACGAGCGAGGCCAGGCTTGCTCGAACAGGCTCGCTCGTGTTCGACTCGTTTACACCCCTACATACACGAGAGTGTTACACGAGGCGGACGTAATAATTTTTTTTTGTAATAATACAACCAACATGGGTGATAATGCTTATGTAACTATAATAATTGGAGAGATTTATCGAGGCTAAATATGGCTGATTTTTTAACATAAGACCTAAGAATGATGAAGGCAAATAACGACACAAACCTATACTATGTGATGTAAATATGAAATTTTGGATGTCAAATATGTAAATAAATAAGAATTATGTGGGTATGTATGAAAAATCTTCACTTCTTTTTCTTTTTCTCGTCAGTTTTTACTCACTCATACTCCTAAGATGCATGCTTCCTTTGGAATGGAAATGGAAATGGAAAGTAGGTGATTGAGTGGCTATTGTTACTTGTTTCTAAGAACTGAAGGGGAACTTACATACCCAATCTCACATCTAAACTTACATATTTGCAGACATAACATTTTGGTGTTCTAAACTTGGGCTTGAGAAGGTGTATTTCACAATTAAAAAGTAATAAAAAAACAATATTTTTGATTTGATATTAAAGATTTGAGTTCTATGTGTAAATATGAAAAAGTTTAGATGTGTGATATGCAAACACAATATTAGAATTCTGTCCTATGTATGTAAATGCCCCAAAATTAAAAATTTCATATGCTTCTTATGAAAAGAATGGAAGCAACAACTACACATCATCAAGTGATGCATAAATGACTTATTGGAACATATGGGAAGGGATGATGTTTATTACAACTTCCATATAGTCAATATCTTCATATAAAGTCTATTGATCTGAGAAGGCATATGATCGAGCATCACATGAGTTATTAAAAGTAGGGAATGTGTTTAAACCTTCCCATTTCTAGCTTTTATATACACCCCCTCGACAAAAAAGGCAAGAGGAAGCCACAATGCAATCTTGTTGAGAAACAGAGGTTAAAGGGACTGATTGCGCATACAAACATTGAAGATCGACTAGATGACGAAGAAAAAGTAAAGAATCATGGCAGTTTGTTGTCGTGGAAGGGCATTGACGGGATCAACGATGCTGCGATTTTGAGTATGAAGAAGAGAATCAAGTCATGATAAGATCCCGCTGAGAAAGTGCATCAACATCAGTATGAGACCTACAACACATGCTCGTGTATCGATGAATAGGTAAAAATAAGGTTAACAAAAGTGGTATTTTTATGTTGTTTATAAAATTGAGTGTTATGTTATTAGATCTAAAGTTGTAGGTATTGAATATAAAAAAAATATATAGTTTAGAGTATAATGTATGTAAATTCCCCTGAACAAAACAATATGATTGAAATGTGATTAGTATTTGATGTTGTGGAGTAACAAAAGAGTTCTCAATTATCATAAATTTCCATCAAATTTATGCAGTGAGTTAATATATTTTTTATATTGGCTATTTAGATGCTTACAAAAACATTCAAAATTAGGTATCTTTGTGTGATATATATATATATATATACATATATATAATGTTAGTGATGGTAACAATTATCATTTAAAAACTAATATTATAACAATTAACATAAATGGCAAGTGAATTGAAATAGCAATCCAAAAGAATAAGCATTTGAGTACTAAAAAACATAAACATAACAACAATGCACAAAAATGGCCAAAAAATTAAGCAACGAATATCACATATGAAGCCCTAAACACAACGCAGAACGCAAATAGAGCATTTCTGACTGACTTCGAGAAAACACAATCTTTGCAATCTTAATAAAGAAGTTCGAGAGGGAGTGCGAACATAACCTGATTTAATATCTAGAATATAACTTCTAGAGTTAAGTTTGAATGTTTAAATTATGAATTATCTAAATAGTTTTGTATGATAAACCACAATCATGAAGGCTTCATGGTAAAGTTTGTAATTTTGAATTTTGGTATGCAATGTTATATGAATTTGAATGTTAAAATCAATGTCTGACAATTAAAAAAAATGATAAATTTAAAAATAATTATATTTAAACAAATGTACTAGCATCTATAAAAAAAAATAAAGTAGAGGCAATTGCACACAGAGCAATTGAAACATTGCTATTTACAAATCAAGGCACCTTCTTTCATCCAATTTTCAAATTCTCACTAAAATATCAAAATTTATGATAACATCACAACCCATAATTTTCATTTTTATCAAATTCTCAATGGTTGTAACTCAAAAAAACACCTTTGAGTGCCTGATTTGTAAATATCAATGTTTCGGGTGGTCTGTATGTAACTATTTCTTAAAGGTAAAATAGATTTAGGTGGTCGGACATATGCAATGAAGTATAGAGAATTTTCAAAGAAGAGTTCAACAAATTTAATAATTACATGGATAGAAGTGGTTAAAAATGATTCGAGAATAACAAGTTTAACAGCCCACACAGCACTCACCATGAACATAGACCTAAGATTATATAAATAGAATTTGTTTCAAATTGTTTATGAAAAATAAGCTCAGCACCTAAGACAACACAAAAAGAATGAATTTACAATAAAAAAATAATAAATTTGACCCAAAATACTCAAGATTAGGCTACTGAAAGTGATGATTCAAGGATAAATTAATGATCATTGGCAGACTCAGAGATTTATTCCTTGAAAATTCAGGAACTAAAAAGAATATTTAATATAAAAAAACACTTAATTAATGCAGATGTCTTACAATGACAGTCCAAAAGAACAAGCATTTGAGCTCTGAAAGCATGAAGATGACAGCAATGCACATAAATGGTAAAACCATCAAGCAATCAATATCACAAATGAAGCCCAAAAACACAACGCAAACACACAGATAAAGCGTTTCTGATTGGCTTCTAAGGAAAGCACCATCTTCGCCATTTTAATAATAAGGTTCGAAAGGGAGGTGCAAACATAGCATAATTTAAAATCTACGATACTGCAATCAAACATGACGCCACAAAGATACCTATCAAACTATAAAATCCATCAAATCCAAGAAATAATAAAAACGATACCAGGAAAAGCCGATTCAACTCCAGCTCAACCAACCGACGGCTCAGGCACGCCGGGAGCGATCTCCTCGCCGATCGGCTCGGCGGGCGTCGGAACAGAATCAGAAACATCTCCACTATCTTCTTCTGTGGAAGCAGCATTTTCCTCAGCGGGAATCGGAGAAACATTGGAACCCTTAGCTTTAACGGACTCGATCATCCGTCGGCTGATTTCCTTTGAATAGATCTGAAGGATCTCAATCCCTTCGTCCACGGACGCCTCAGCGGAAGCGACCTCGTCCGCCTTGGCAGCAGAAGGGGGCGATACGTAGGTGGAGGCGAGATCGAAAGCCTCCTGCTCGATGCGACGAGCGATAGCCGAGGCCTCGTCGGGCGGTAGGGTTCCGTATCGTTTGGAGAGGGTGGAGGTGTGGGAAAGATTCTCGATGAGGCGGTTGATGACGGCCTCGCGGGTGCGCTGAGATGGTGGCCAGATGTTGACGGAGAAGGTCGGAACGGACGCCGCCGTCGAGGTAGCCGGTGCGGGTAAGGGTTTATCATCCGATTTGGTGGTGTTCTCGACCTCACCCTCCTGCTTGAAATCTTCGCTATCCTCTGCCATGAGGGGAGTTAGGGAGGAGATGAACAGATTCGTACGATCGCCGCTGATCCAGATGAGTGAGGAGAGAAGGGGAGTCATGGGGGCTTTAAAGGCGTGCGGGATGCTTGGTGATGATCACGTGACTGCACGTGGCAGGTACTCGGCGTATGTTGAACCGGCAGATGGCGGTCACATAGGCCAGGAGAGAAAAGGTCCGATAGAAATTTCAAATTTTAGCCGTGGCTGCCGGTGGGGCTGTGAATTAAACTAGAAATGGCTAGCCGACTATAACTCGTTTGGGGCAGCTTATAAGTGTGGGCATTATTTCGAAAATAACGTTTTACTATTTGGTTCCCACTTATTGAGAGATCATTGAAAAATAAATTTTGGAAATTGTAAAAGACGCGGACCGCAGGTTCAGAAAGCCTCACTGTTTGTTTTCCCCCTTATTGAGAGATTATTGGAAAATGAGTTTTGGAAATTGTAAAAGACGAGGACCGCGGGCTCCGCGTTTTGCGATTCCGATTTACCTATTAACTCTCAATCCCTACTTTGCTCCCATGAACTTGCCTCTTTTTCCTTCGCCTCTTGTTCCCGTGACCCTAGTCGTTCGACGCCGCGCTTCGCCACTCGCTCCCGTGACCTCCGTTCGAAGCCGGATCCAGCAGAGCTTCGCCTCTCGCTCCCGTCACCAAGCCGTTCGACGCCGGATCCAGCAGGGCTTCGCCGCTCGCTACCGTAACCTAGTCGTTCGACGCCGGATCCAACAACGCTTCGCCTTTCGCTCCCGCGACAGTCGTTCGACGCCGGATTCAGCAGCGGAAAATCCATCGTCGGAGTCCATCAGCGGAGAACCATTTACGGATCCGGTTCTTTCTCGAAGTGGTTCTTCGGGCTTCACTCCTTCTCTACCTTCTTCGGTTTTTCTCTAGCCTTATTCGGTTTTCCTCGCTACAGGTATATCTTCTTCGTTTTCCTTGTCATTTCACTTTTACAACGACTTGAGTTATTTTAACTGATTTGGAAAGAATTGTTGTGGTTGCTACATTTCTTGCTGAGTTGGTTTTCTACAGACTGCATCGTTTGCTTGATCGTTTTAATTTTATGCAATACAAAGATAAATTTGATTTTATGATTTGCAGTATATGTAGTTGGAGACATTATTATGATATGTTTTGTAGCTTAAATATATTTGGAAATTAATTTGATGAGTGATAACCTCTTGTATTCATCAACATTTTTTTTTGCATTGTAATTGTGGGAATAATATAAATGCGACGAGAATATCAATTATAGGAATATGCTTCCACTATTAGAAGTTCGGATTTATAGTTTTTTTTTTGTGTATATGGGAATCTGCTATAAGCAAATGCATGTTTTTTATTTTGAAATTTTTAGAGGATAAATATAGAAATTGTTTTTTCGTTTTGTGATTTTTTTTGCCATGAAAGAAACATTTTGTGTTTATCTGTTAATCTGACAGAACTCAATGAGTAAAGCTAAAGAGGCTGGAACATCAACCATGTGGAATAAAGAAGTAACTATCATATTTTGTGATTTATGTGTGATGGAGGTTAAGGTGGGAAATAAACACACTACATTTTTTAACAAAGAATAGTGACGAAATATCTTGGTTAAATTCAAAGAAATGACTGGAAGAGATTATGATCGCATGAAAATGAAGAACAAATGTGATCAGCTAAAGAAGGATTGAAAACTATGGAAAGAACTGAAAAGGGGATCAACGGGAATGAGTTGGATCCAGTTAAGCGCACAATAGATGCACTAGAGGAATGGTGGGCTGAAAAATTACAGATGCATAAATAACTCTTTTTATTTTATGTTTAATCTAATTTCGCTTTGAGTTGAAACTATTTTATTAATGCACATTTGTTATCAATATCAGACAGTGCCGTCAGCAAAAAAAATTAAATTTGTTGGCATTGATCCAGTAATGAAGAAAAAATTAGATGGAATACAAGAACTCATGCGTTCACCCCAAATGATACAGGGTTTAACAGCTCAGCCCAAGAAATGGATACTGTGCAGATAGATGATTCAGGAGACCATCCTAGCCATGTTCACACAGATGTTCAATCCACTAGTGTGCCTAACCGTCCCAAAGTAGAAAAGAAGAACAAAAGGGTTGCTTTCATTAAAGACACTATTGATGCACTTGTTGAAACATGCAAAATTCAGTCTTCTTCATCGCATGACAACTCAATTGATGAGTGTATTTAGGTCTTCAATACATATTCTGATGTTAAGGCAGACGATGATGACTACATTCAATACGTGAAGGTGTTATGAGATCCAACCATCAGACAATTTTTTATGAAGTTGGAATCGAAATACCGAGTGAAATACTTGCGATCTTTTATGGACGACTGAATATCTGAGTTATTATGNTTCATCAACATTTTTTTTTTGCATTGTAATTGTGGGAATAATATAAATGCGACGAGAATATCAATTATAGGAATATGCTTCCACTATTAGAAGTTTGGATTTATAGTTTTTTTTGTGTATATGGGAATCTGCTGTAAGCAAATGCATGTTTTTTATTTTGAAATTTTTAGAGGATAGATATAGAAATTATTCTTTTGTTTTGTGATTTTTTTTGCCATGAAAGAAACATTTTGTGTTTATCCGTTAATCTGACAGAACTCAATGAGTAAAGCTAAAGAGGCTAGAACATCAGCCATGTGGAATAAAGAAGTAACTATCATATTTTGTGATTTATGTGTGATAGAGGTTAAGGTGGGAAATAGACACACTACATTTTTTAACAAAGAAGAGTAACGAAATATCTTGGTTAAATTCAAAGAAATGATTGGAAGAGATTATGATTGCATGAAAATGAAGAACAAATGGGACCAGTTAAAGAAGGATTGAAAACTATGGAAAGAACTGAAAAGGGGATCAACGGGAATGAGTTGGATCCAGTTAAGCGCACAATAGATGCACTAGATGAATGGTGGGCTGAGAAATTACATATGCATAAATAACTCTTTTTATTTTATGTTTAATCTAATTTCGCATTGAGTTGAAACTATTTTATTAATGCACATTTGTTATCAATATCAGACAGTGCCGTCAGCAAAAAAAATTAAATTTGTTGGCATTGATCCAGTAATAAAGGAAAAACTAGATGGAATACAAGAACTCATGCGTTCACCCCAAATGATACAGGGTTTGGCAGCTCAACCCAAGAAATGGATATTGTGCAGATAGGTGATTTAGGAGACCATCCTAGCCATGTTCACACAGATGTTCAATCCACTAGTGCGTCTAACCGTCCCAGAGTAGAAAAGAAGAACAAAGGGGTTGCTTTCCTTAAAGACACTATTGATGCACTTTTTGAAACATGCAAAGTTTGGTCTTCTTCATCGCATGACAACTCAATTGATGAGTGTCTTTAGGTCCTCAATACATATTCTGATGTTACGGCAGACGATGATGACTACATTCAATACGTGAAGGTGTTACGAGATCCAACCAGCAGACAGTTTTTTATGAAGTTGGAATCGAAATACCGAGTGAAATACTTACGATCTTTTATGGACGACTGAATATCTGAGTTATTATGTACTTTAATTTCTATTGTTCTGTGTTATGTTTATGTGATGCACACTTTTTTTTTATCTCCTTCGTGGATGTTTTGGACAGTTCACATTTCTATGTGGTTGTTGTTTCTGTGATGGTCAATTTTATTATTTTTTTTTTCCCAAAGTTCATGTGTTCTATTCATCTTTCATAGCATACTTTTGTTCTTATTACTAAAGTTAATTCATTTTCCTTTTAATAATTTTGTAGTATGAATGAAGAAGAAATCAACCACATACGCAGAGTCGCATTTACCCTTACCTTATTGTATTATTACTATCTTAAAGACCGAAACTCATGTATGACTTCAACTCAAATAGGAGACATCTGTATTGGTGAGTTATTATGGGGTCATCCAACACGGTTCTTTAATTTGTTTCGTTTGACACAAGAAATATTTAATGATATGCTAAATGAACTCCGGATCCATCATGGGTTACACGGCTCTGCAAGAACGACCCCAAGGGAAGTGCTTGCAATAACTCTATACATCTTATCTCAAAATGAATCAATAAGATGGGCTATGGAGCGTTTTCAACATTCATCTGAAACAATCAGCCGATATTTCTCAGTCGGTTTGAACTCTCTTATGAGTTTGGCCCAGAAGGTAATGAAGTCCGAGGATCCAACGTTCCATTCAATTCCTTCACAAATTACAAATGACCCTCGATACATGTCATCTTTTAAGGTCTTCCTTTTACCATTACATTTATCTTTCTACTTTTATTACATTACAGTTTAAAAAACTTTTTAGTTGTAACTCCAGGATTGTATTGGAGCTATTGACGGGACACACGTCGATGCACGACTATCCAGTGAAGAAAAAGTTGCGTACATCGGCCGGTGCAGCTCCCCAACACAAAATGTTATGGTCGATGTGAATTTAATATTTGCTTTACTTTTGTCATTGCTGGATGGGAAGGAAGCGCCCACGATAATCGTGTTTTCAAGTTCGCTACCAAAAACTTGAGACATAGATTTCTGTACCCAACTCTGTGTAAATACAATTTGGTTGATGCTGGATATCCATTACAAATGAGATATCTAAAGTTCTATCTAGTACGAAGTACCACATTCCTGATTTTGAAAGATTTAGTGGTGTTGTACGAGGCAAAAAAGAGGGTTTTAACATAAGACGCTCTTCATTGTCGGCGTAATTGAAAGAGCGTTTGGAGTGTAGAAGAAGTGAGTCATATTACGAGATATGTCGTCTTAACCTTTTCCAAAGCAAGTATAATAGTCGTTGGCTTAATGACGCTACACAATTTCATCTGACGCCACCCTTCCAGATCGGATACGAAGTTTGTCATTTTAGAAGATGATTCAGTGCAAATCTCACCTGAAGTATTTAAATTTCATCTGGGACGTTCAATACATGAAGAGTTTGGTTCAGAAGATGCATGCACTCGAGAGAGTGAAGGTGCATCAGAGATGACCACTTTACAAGAACAAATAACAGATGATATCAGCCGGTCGTGAATGAAGTTTTTTACAACATCTCTTTATATGATGTTTAATTCTTAACTTGATTAATATCACTTTTGAAGCACTGTGCCGTTTTAGTTCATGAAGAGTTTGGCTGCACCTATCTAGTTACTTCTCAAAATTTTAATTACATGAGTTCTTAAGGATTTTTAACAGATTGTGATTTCTCTTTATGGCTTTTGCAGTTCTTCATGACAAGGGTACCATTCCCATCTTCTAAACGTATAAATTGAATCTATTATTGTGAGTATAAATGAAAGTTCTCATATGAATGTTGAAGCTATTCCTTTGATAACTTGCCTAAAGTTGAATTTGAATATGTTGAGCATATAAAGTAAATAGTTTAGCTCCAACAATCCAAAGCGGCTTACTAGAATATGTGCATCCTCAGATACTGTTGTGATTGATGTTGTTCCTCCTCTTCTACTTACAAAAAACTTTTACTTCATGGAGAGAATTTGAATATTCTCTACTTGAGGAGTAAATCATCTTTTGTTAGGTTTGTTTTATTTGGTATACATGTATTTTGGAGTTTTTTGTGTGAGACTGTATATGGAAGTAGACGTTAGGTCATGAGTGATACATTTTGGTTTCTTTGTCCATACTTTTGCACTTACAGGAAAATAGTTGCTTGGCTTACCTGTCATGTACACCTACAGAAAGTGGTTGGCTTGGCTTTATTTTTTTGAAGATTCTTTTTAAAGCAGCTATTTGATTTCTTGGACACTCCAAAGTGCAGATTGTTTTGTTAGTTTGTTTAATGCAAAGGCATATAAGGGAATTGACATATTGCTTAAAGAATCTCTTGAAGTTTCTTTCGTGAAAGCTGCAATTGGTACCTCTTTGAAAATGTATATGAATGCTTCTGAATCCCTTTGCTACATCTACTCCGCATTCACACTATAAATAGATTCTCATTATTTTTGTTGCTATATGGAGCTTGTATGCTTTAGTATTTTTGGATGTTGGTAGAGCTTTGAATTCTGCAAAGTTTCAAATGGTTGTTCGGTTTTATGGGGAAGAGGATTCGATGCAAAAGTTTGCTCTCTGATAACAAGATGATTAAGGTGAAAACACTGTTGTGTGTTTATTAATGACATTTAATAAGATTTCTGCTCCTTACCTAGAATTTTGCAAAGTTTTCGATGGTTGTGTATTGCTTAGCCAGACTTTTGGGATTTGTTATGTATTGCTTAGCCAAATTTTTTGAAATTCTAAAATCAAGTGATCATCTTGCTTTATCTATTTATGAGATTGTTGCGTGAAATTTATGCAAACTTTTGCTTTATCTATTTATGGAATTGTATTGCTTAGCCAGATTTTTGGGATTTCCTCTACTATTGTTGGCCCTCCTACCCGATATTGGATTGTTGGAGCTAGGCTATTTACTTCATATGCTCAGCATATTGCATCTTTTTTTAATTTTAATTTTTTTTACTTAAAACACCAATATAAAAATGCTCCTCTAAAAAAAATCTTCAAAATTTATTTGGAGTGAGAGCTTTTTGCCACAGGAAGCAAATGCAACCAAAGATACGTGAGTGTATGTTGGTATAGTGCACTGTAGGAGTTCATATGGTGATTTGTAATTTGAGATCTTGGAGGGCATGCTGTTAATGAGATAAGAGGTTGTGGTGAGGGCCTCAACACAAAATTGAGTGGGTGATTGAGCTGTGAGCAATGTGCATTTTGTCTCAGAGTGATATCTGTGTTTGTGTTCGGCATCCCATTTTATTGGAGTGTATAGGAGCAACTGAATTGGTAAAGACCATGGTGTTATTGATATTATGTTAGGCTACTTGAGCTGTATTCACCTCCCTCATTAATGCATATGAGGACAAAGTCAAAGTTATTGGGACATACCCAACCTCTTCTGTGATTGGGTATGGTTCGTTTCTACTGTGCACCTTAAGAATTACTTTATTTTTCCTTTGATCCTTGAGGACAAAGCCAAAGTTATTAAAATAATTGATGCATTTATTACTTTATTATCCTGTTTAAAATTTGTGGCCATATTTTCCTCAAATTTGTGCATACTACTTGGGCCGCATTGCTTGTTGATTTACTTATACAGATTTGTTCCTTTTTAGTGGTTTTTTCTCTTATGTATTCTTCAACAAAAGGAACTAGACCTTGAAACTCACAAAAAATCATTTAAGGGATTTGTCTTCATCATCATGGGTAAAATTTGTGTGATCCAGGATTCCTAACAAGCAGCTCTGACTTCAATGCATGCATCCACTTATAACTCTCATCTATAGAGCTAAAAATTTTATCACAAGATACTCTCTTGATCTCCATAGTTTCATATACAATAAAGATACTACATTTGTTTGCTCTAAGCTATTTTTAATTTGTTTTGGTGGGATATTTTGTTGTTCCTTAATAATGACTTGAATTTCATTAGCAACCCACTCACATGTAGCCTATTTATTCTCATCCATATTAACACCTTGACAAGTGTACAAAGCTTCAAATTTACATTTAAGGACATTCCTCAATTTCTCTTCAATATAGATGTTCGGGATATAAGTTTGATTACACCATTACTTTCCAGGAGATCGAACCTTGTCGCCTTGCTTTTAATGTTTATTACTTTTATTCATATAATAGTGGAGCACATTGGATGGCCAAAGAACTCTGTTGCAACCATTGCTTCCACAATTGGGAAGGTGAAGTTTTTTTTTTGTTATTCCCTCTAGTTTTTGACTGATCAACGTTTGATGTGCCTATATGGGCTACCGTCATTATTATTCACATCAACAGACACATAGTTATGGGCGACAATTCTACAGGTGCCTGCGGTGGGGACAAGGACCGGGCGACTGCAAATTCTTCAGGTGGGCTGACAGTGGAACTATTTCTACGATATCTCAATTGGACACAGCTGCTAGGAGTTCAATAGTAGCACAACGGGAGAACGCCGCATAAGGTTCGAGTTCTGTCGTTTCTACGATATCGCAGTTGGACATGTTTGCTCAGGGTTCTGGAGTGTCAGATGCAGGTGGCATGCGCTGTGATATGCTGCTACATTATCAAGTTAACATTGTCATATTTTAACATGTTATTTTTTCTTTTTTATGAGCTCTTATTATACTTTGTAGTAGTATGTGCTGGTGCATTTGACTTTTGTATGTGTAACATTTTCGTTTGATATGTTCGGATATGTTTTAGTTATATAAATATAAATCAACTTTTTGGTATTTTCTTGTCTGAACAGTGATCTTTAATTTTATTGAGAAAAGAACAAATTTTGCTGTACATATTATACATTTAATTAAAAAAAAATTCGAATAAACTGTTTACAAAACGCACTAACCAAACAGCTAAACTGCTTATTCAGAACAGGGGCATAATGATCAATTTTCTAGAATTAGTTATTTTTCATAAGCACCAACCAAACAGTCAGACAACTTATCTGGATCAGCTGCGCATCAGCAGATTATCAGGATAAGTTGTTTATCAGCAGTAGCTGAATAAGCTACAACTACCCCAAACAGACCCTAACTCGTATTGAAATTTGATTGTTAACTGCACTTGTATTGTCATGGTCATGAATTTGACAAATTCAACTCGAAGATTGTTAATCGATCGAAAATTGATCTAAATTTTAGCTCAAATCGAGACAAATGAGTCTAGCTACGAGTCAAAATTTTGGATCAAATTTTTTTCAAGCAGATTTTGAGCTGAGCCCAACTCTGCTCGGAAATTGATACAAATTTTTTATTGAATCGAGATTAAATTGAAATAAATTAGCCGAGCTAAGAGCTAAAATTATGAAACAAATTATTTTCGAGCCGATTTTGAGCCGAACCCAACTTGGCTCAAAATCAGATCATTAATAGCCCTGCCAGACACTTAATATTTACAAATAAACCATCTTTTTTTATCCAATTTTAAAATTCTCACTCAAATATCAAGATTTATGGCAAAATAAGGTCCTATAATTTTCATTTTTATCAAATTCGCAATAATTTGAGCTTTACACGTGTAAATACATCAATTTGGTAGATTAAACAAAGCATCCGTGTCTTAATTTGTAAATATCAAGTTTGACGTGATATTTATGCTATTATCCCATAATTTTATGGGGATTTACATAAATAACACTCAATTACTATATATTTATATATCTAACATTTAACTTTTACATATATGCCACCTTATCTACCCGTGGAGAGGTGTACTCCACTTCTACATATCACACGATTTCTTTTTATTAACATATTGCACACTTAAAATTTGATATGTATATGATAATACATTAATGTCACAAATCAATATATATAATTTAATAATAGTGATATTTCTGTAATAATATTAAATATGCGAGTGTTAAGTATGTTAAATATATAAGTGAAAGAGTAAATATGTAAATACATAAGAATTGTATGGCATGTATGTAAATCCCCCATTATAATATTCACTATTAATATTTAAGATATAATACTTATCTAATATTTACTTGTGCTACATTCATGATTGCTTGTGGATTATCTCATAATTTATATATTGCAAGAACCAATAGCAGCATATTGTAAAATTCAACAAGGAAGACTTACATATATACCACTCAATTTCAGTATATTTACATATCTAACACTAAAATTTTCAATTTTTACATACATATCACCTTGTGTAAAGTGATGGTATTTTTTATGTGATGTGAAAGATTGGATGGTATAAAGTAAAAGGCCAAGTTTTAAGTATTTGATATGTAAACACATAGGAATTGGGTGGCATGTATGTAAATGCCACAATTCAAGAGATATTTACATACACACCACCCAAATCCTATGTGTTTACACATCCAACACCTGAGTTTTGTTTTTTTTACACTTTTACGGCCTAAAGTTTTCATATTGCATCAAAAATACCACCATTTTAACACTTAAAAAGTGTATAAACCATTTCATACTTAGGTAAGGTGACATGCATGTAAAAAACAAAAAATTTTCTGTGCGGACTCCTAACGTAGCTCTAAATGCGGCGTAGGATATTCCTGAGTTATTTCTGAGTTATTTTCAATAAACCCGAAATAACCCGCAGTCTTTATTTTTTGGTTATTTCAGGATTATTAAAATAACCCAGAAATAACCTAAAAATAACTCAGGAATAACCTGCACCGCACGCAGAGTTACGTCAGGTGTCCGAGCAGAAAATGTGCACTATAAAAAATGAGGTTTCGGTGTTAGATATGTAAATGCATAGGAATTGAGTGGGTATGTATGTAAATCTTCCTCTTGAATTTTCTAAAAAAAGCATTCTTAAAATCAAGAAGCAAAAAAAAAAATTATTTTTTCAATGCAAATTTATTCATGCTGTTAGTGAAAATGAAAAATTCCAAATCTGCCAAACAAATAACAATAAACCTGACAAATGAATGATGAGGGAGGGTAGAGATCCTGACCTGAATAAGAGCAATAACAGCCCTCAACTCTTCAAAATCATAGAAATACCCCTTCAATTATTGAAGTAGTCTTCAGGCATTTCAGGTGCTGGTTAAAAATATAAATCTTTCCACAACAAAATCTCACTGCGCCAACTTTACCATTATAATGCAATCTTCTGAGTGAACTCTGAGTCTTTGAGCATAATCTGGCTCTATGAAGCTGCCCTTCCTTCCATGAAATGTTTACGGTAACTCCGCCTCGAGCTTTTATGCCTCGAACGAAACCCCTCGGCCATTTATCACGAGGGAGAGCGGGTAGTATGTAGAGATCCTCCTGTGTGCTCTGCACGAGCATTTCGGCGATTGCAGCTGAGAATCTACAGATTAAAAGCCCAAACAAATCATTAGTTTTAGCGAAGAGAGTAGAGTTGAGTTAACACAGTTGTCGCTAGGGGTGTAAATGAGTCGGGCTTGACAAATTAATTGAGTTCTCGAGCTTAAGTATACGAGTTTGAGCCGGCCCGAGAAAACAAAATAAATGACAAATACAATGAGAAATTATGAGATAAATAATAAGAAATCACTTATTATAACATAGAAAATATTATATTTTTTTAACATTTTTAATAATTTAAAGATAAAAACTTAAATTTTAATTTATTTTAAGTATATTCTATAAAGGAAACTTACATCCAGGCCACACAATTCTTATGTATTTACATACCTAACGCCTAAAGCTTGACATTTATAATTATAGCACTTTTGTGTCATAAATCTATGATGAATAAGCATACTTCACTTTTAAAATGTTAATAATTATGGTGTATTTTTATGTAATGTTAAAAGTTTATGAGTATTAAAATTCTAAATATAAACGTTTTGGAGTTAAATATGTAAATACATAAGAATTGTGGTATATGTATAAATACCCCTTTTTTAAAACTAGCCAACTAACAAACTAACGAGTCTAGTCAGGGTTAGCTTGAGCTCGGCTTGTTAGCTCACAAGCCATTTCTCGAGCTGAGACCGAGTCAGCTAACGAGCGAGCTTGGCTCAGTTATACCACTACTTGTAGCAGAATAGCTTATTATAGTTACCCAAAGTTGGCATCAATCTGAAATGGAGGATGAGCCGTGAACAAGTTACTGTACAGGCCGCCTTCAAAGTCAGCTTCATGGTCCGGGTCGACCAAGTTAATCAGTTGTTTGATCAACATGTACGCATGTGAGCTATCGCGAAGATGCGACCACAACGCCATCTTCCATGTGGTTGACCATCCTGGTCCAATATCCCCTGCTCAAGTTGAGAAATTTGGTTCAAATTTCAAACCATACAACAGTTCTTATACAAGAACAACAACAACAACAAAGCCTTAATCCCACTACATGGGTCGGCTACAATAGTTCTGATAAAAGGAAAAATAAAAATAAAACTTACCATCATATTACAAAAAAGTATTCTCGAATTTAGGATTTAATTCCTTTTGCATTTTGGCTTTTATTTTATTGTATTTTTTGTATGTTTTTATTTTTTTTGTTTTAACAAATAAACTAGCTTCTTTTTTAAAAATACTCAAAACATCTAAAAAATTATTTTGAGTATTTTTAAAAACAACTAGATATATTTTATTTCAAACAAAAACATATGCAAAGCGAAATAGAAATTAGAAGTGCTCCCAAACAGCCCCTATGGTTCAAAAATTGAACAAAATATAGGTGGGATATTTTGGATTATTTTTGTTTTTTATTTTCTATATTTTGTTTTCATTTGATTTTATTTATGTTTTGAATTGAAATAAAATAAGGAAATTTACATACGCAGCATGCAATTCTTATGGATTTACGTATCTCAAATATAAACTTCCATATTTACAGGCATTGCACTTCAGCCTGTGCATGAAAAGGTAAGGTGGATTTAACTATTAAAAAGTGGTGCTTAGTGCTATTTTTGATGGGATGCGAAAGAATTGGGTGTTATATGTGTAAAAATGAAATTTTTGGTGTGAGATACATAAATTCATAAAAAATTGAGTGATATGTATGTAAATAACCCAATCGAATATGTTTGACAAGTTTTATTACCGTACGATTGTTTTTAAAAACACTCGAAACATGAAAATGTTGTTATATGTTATAAACACACTAAATAAATATGTTTTAAAAATAAAACTGAAAATAAAATAGATCCCAAAGAAGCCCAAAATGAACATTTCTTTCAAGATATGAAAAATCAATTCAGAAGGTAATTATAAATGAAATTCAGACAAGGTTTGATTCACAGACCTCTTTTGTACAAGGAGTTGGCAGCAGCTTTAGATAAATCTGGTGTTTTTTCAACTGTAATTGTATGGCCAGGAAAAAGACCAAACAAGTGTGAAACATGCCGATGATGAACTTCTGGATCTTCAAAATCTTGTGCCTGTAAGAGATTGTAATTTAGAAAATTTAACAGAAGTTTTGTGAAATTTCCTTTCGTAAGTTTATTAGTAGCATTATGAGCCCCTACCTCCAATGCTTGCCAAAAATGAAGAAAATGATTTGAACTCTTACCTCCTATGCATGCCAAATTGATGCGGGCGCAAAGGGGGGTAGCCACGATTTCATGCGGCGTAACAGGGAGCCGCTCTCGCTCTGCAATTTCGTTCTTCCAAACTCGGGAGGGCTAAGGCTGTCAAAATGGCACGTTGTTCGTGAACAACTCGTGTTCGGCTCGTTCGCTAAGTTAACGAGTCGAACACCGAACAAAGATTTGTTCGTTCGTGTTCGGCTCGTTTTGACTCGAAATACTACTCATCAATTAAAACTATTAATTAAAAAAATAGAATAAAATTTATTAAATTGGATTCAAATGATGTTTTAATATAAACAATAATTTTTAAATCTTGTCCCAACCCTTAACATCTTATGGCTACGTGATTAGGGTTGTCAAAACAACTCTTTGTTTGTGAACAGCTCGCGTTCGACTCGCTAAGCAAACGAGTCGAACACAAACACACATTTTGAGCTCAAAATATAAACGAGCCAAACACGAGCTAAGCCTGGGCTCGCTCGTGTTCTGCTCGTTTACACCCCCTATGGAGGGCCAACCGGCTCTTCCACGATGGTTTGGCACCTCCTTTTCATAGCGGGATCTAATCCTAGCTATCTAGGCCTTATTTATGTCATTCCTTTTGGTTTAGGTTTTTGGTTTTGCATATATTTCTATTCATGACAGTTGTCGACTTCCAGTGTTTCTCTGCTAGGGTTGTATCTGAAAGTGAGAAGGTACTCCGAATATAACTCATCTGAGGTGGTAACCCCAAGGATCGAATGATGTTTTGGTTGTAATTTGATCCTGTGAGTATATTTATCCTCACTTTCTCCTCTCGCGCAACCTTCCGCCTCACCTTATTTTTTGCCTTCACTAGAGAACAGCTTCTCTATTGTTTTTCCTGCAGCCCGCAGTCCCTGCCGCCTCCATTGCCCTCCCCTTACCTTCCCAGCCATCCATACAACCACCCCAGCCTGCCGCCACCTTTCCCAGTTTCCTCACTGCTTAGCCTGCCGTCCAGCCGCCGGACAGCGCTGCACCCTACACCCCTTGCTGCTGCCACCTTCCCACGTCCCTTCTGACTTCCCTGTCATTGTTCGGCCACAGGTCAGCCTTCCCCCAGCTGCATCTCAACCACCCAACCACCTATACGTCACAGTTTCCACCTCCTCGAACCACAGCCCACCATCTCCAAACCTCGCCCCAGTGGGGTATTGATGTCTAGGCCTTTGTTTTTCCTATTTCACGTGTCTTTCATTGTAACCCTATTTACTTTTTGAGTAATAATATTTGCTTTCCCTATCTTGACTTGGGTCAACTTTGGTATCATTTAGCATCAAAGCTAGCCTAACCCTACTTATATCCTAAGGTTTCTAACATCTACTAATACCTAACCCTATCTCCACCTAAAAATTTTCTTTCATGTCCTACATCACCCATACAAACTTCCTTACACACATCCACACCCAAAACATAGTCATGTCACCAAAGATATAATCGTCGGAAGTTTGATCGAGGGGAAAGGACACGATGTTGTTTACGAGAAATTCACAAAAAGTTCCGGAAGATTTCTAGAGAGGATATGCAATGTCAAATCAACCAACTATAATAGAAGCTTACCACCTTCGAGAGGAGGTAATCTTGATGAGTCACCTATAGCCACAATGATGATTTGCTAGATCAAAGGAAAAAGTGACTTCCACCATATGAATTTCAGGGGATTAAGGAGCTCAACCTCGAGGATATGACATGAAATATATGAGAAGCCAGAATTTTAAAATAAAGATGGATTTGTCATATTTCAACGGTTACGTGGATCCGAACAAGTTCATCAAGTGCATATGGACCTTGGAATGTGTATTTGAGTGTTAGGACGGCCCACCGGACAAAATGGTTAAACTAGCCACAAACAAGTTAAAGAATAGTATATTATTTTGATGGTAAAATCTGAAGCACATACTTCAACATGATGGAAAAATAAGATAACTAACTGATCTGAAATAAAGCGAGAGATGCAGCGGCAACACTTACCAATTCACTATAAACTGAATGTTTAGACCCCAACTTCAAAAGTGAAGAGACCGCATCACTGGACGACCACCATATTTCATAAACAGGGTTCAACCCCAGGATCTTATAGCTAGAGTAAACACAGAGGAACACCCAAGCTGAACTCGCCTGAGAAAAAACTGATTCATAGTAGAGAACAGGTGAGACGAACCAATATTCCTAAAGTAGTACCGCCAGAAAGCGTTTCAAGTGCCATGAATTTAGGCATATCGAATCAGATTGCACAACAAGGGAAATGATCTATTTCACATAGCTGAGCGTTATTGAAAAAATGAGTAATGCCACGATAGACACTGAAGAAGGTGAGGACACATAGGAGAAATATTATCTTCCAACATATGAGGAAAAGATGTGCATAGTTCTAATTGAGCCCATGAGATATACTTCAAAAGAATTAACAGTGATTGTCTAAGATGGTATTGAGTTTGAGGAATCGACACCAGAGCCATGACAACCCAATAGAAGAAAAATTTAGATTTTTCATATCTATATACTCCTTTCCGAGTTTTACCTACTGAGGGAGTCCTGCATGTCAAAAATGATGCCCTTTTGTGCCACGTCTAAAAGATTATATGAAATTTTTTGGATATTAGATTACGATCACTAGTGTACCAATCATCTAATGTCCAGACATGAGGGATGAACCTTAGCTTTAAAATTTATCTTAAGAGCTTGATGAGAAAGAAAATTATTCAATGGGATTTAGACCCTATCAATGAAAAAGAAGAGGTCTCTCCTGAGTGATTGCTATTGAGAGTGGCGCAGTCTACCACAAATTTCATCCTAGAGTTGATTTATCCTCAAATACTTATTTATCAGCAACATTTTGTTGAGTAAGAGAAGTGGAAGAAGAATATTTCAAACTTAAAGACTCGAGAGTTAAATTGTGGGAACCTAAATCTATATGCAGCTTCAGTTAAAGATGTGCCAAAAGAAAATGCATATTTATACTATCAGCACGTATTGTAGAATGTCAGTGCCTACATGATTGACTTGTTAGGAGATTATGTCTTTCCTAATACTTTCAACAATACGGACCTAAAAACTATAAAGAGACAGAAGCTCCGACAGATGAGTTCGAACTCACCCAATCCCAGGAGGCTCACGCAGGTGCGAAGGGGTTAGCCATGACTTCCCGCAGCGTAATAGGGAGTTGCTCCAGCTCTGCAATTTCGTTTGTCAAGATCGAACCAGTCCAGACCCGAGAGGGCCGACCAACTCTTCCACGTGGGTTTGGTGTCTGCTTCCTTCCATATGGGGATCAAATCATGATTATATAGGGCTTAATTATGTGATTCCTTCCATTTTAAGTTTTTAGTTTTTCATATGTTTATGTTCAGAACAACACTCGATTTCCGATGTATTGCTTCCTGTATCCAAAGAAAAGGAGGTGTTCCGGTTGCAACTCATTCGAGATCGTGATCGTCTCCCAAGAACCAAATAATGTGTCAGCTATAGTTCAATCCTACAGGGATATTTATCCTCACTTCCCCTGTCCCAACCTTTCTTTCGCCTTCACCCTCACTTGTATTTGATGCCTCACCGAAAAGCAACATCTCTACTATTTTTCCTGCAACTCGCAATCCCTTGCACCTCCGTTCCCCTCCCCTTACATTTCCAACAATCCTTACAACCACTCCAACCAATGGTTCAAATCTAATACCAGCTCGTAGTACAACCAAACCTAGCCCTAGCGGGGAATTATTGTTTGCGTGATTATTTTTCCTATTTCACATATCTTTAATTGTAACCTTTTTTGTTTTTGAATAATAATATTCAATTTACCTATTATGGTTTGAGTCAACTCAGATATCACAAATGAGGTAATATGATTTCTTTTTCTTTCTTGTGTTTGAACATCATATTGAATTTTAAGATATCTAATTTGGCCTCATAACATTTCAAACATTACAATTCATTTGGGGTTCGTTTGACAAAATTACAACTGCCCATAAATGTGTGATAAATCATTGTAGTAAAACAACATTTTAAAAGTAATTGTGGGAATTAGGATATTATTGTCAATATTTTGAACAAATAGACTGAATTCTAAATAGGCTCGATGACTTTTCCCTTTGCTTTCATTCCATTAAATAATAATCTTACAATCTATTTTCGGTACAAAGTATTATGTATAATCTATTTTAGGTAACTTAATAATACATATTCCTAATATAAATATTCAGATAAAAGGAAAATAAATCATTATAAAGATATTAAAAATAATTTAAATAAGAAAGCTCCTAATTATAGAAAACTCATAATTTAGCTGCCTAATTTTTGTTCTTCCTGATTGACAATTATAAATTTGTTTACGTGAAAAAATAGTTGGAAATCAATTTTGTTATAGCTCTTACACTCCAACAGATCTGATTTTTAAAGCTCTTTTCCGCCGTTAGTATTTTTAAAACCAACAAAAGTTGTAGCTAAGCAAAAGTGTTGCTGCGATCCGTAAATTAAGGACTGATTAGGTAGCTTTTTTATGAATTTTTTCAAGAAGCTGCCACAAATTTGTTTGCCCATAACTTCTTTACTGTTTCAAAAAATGCTATAGTAAGAAACATTTTTTTTACAAGCAGATTTCCATGAGTATGGTGACTAATAAAGTTGTTGTCCGACAGTTTTAGAAAGAGAAAAAAATTATAATACACAAAAAAAGTAACTTTAGAAAATTCTTCTTTCACAATAATTCTACAATGACTTCAACAATCAGCTACATCCACCCCAAATGGCCTCTAAAACTACGAAATAGCTATCCCAATCACACCCTTAATACCTTCCAAAACTTTGAAGCTCCTTCTCATAATAGATTAACAGTTGATAAATTTATTGACAAAATTAATAAAATCATTTTCACAAATGATCATAAATCATAACATCCACCAAACTAATGGAGTCTGACTTGCTGTGATGCTAACATACATCAACTGAATACATAGATATGAGCTTAAAATTTGATATAAATAACTTTCAAATGAAATAAGAAATTGCTTTCATCATATCTTCAATAAAATTTCAGTTCTCCTCGTTAATCAAATTATTTAAAAACCATAATATAGTTATGCATGATTACTACTCTATGATAGCCTAAATTATGCAAGCAAAAGCAGGTTCATTAACACATCATCAATTATTTTAAATTATATGTTATGTGCACATACTTTAGAACATTAATTAAACTAATACATAAACTAGTGTCTTTTAGTATATCACTCGGGTTTATTCATGAAATGTAGACTTTCATTTAATGAAAATTTATTATTTTGTCATTAATATAAGATAATATATGCATATATAGAAACAAGCAAGCAATCGAAACTAGAGATATTTCCGTTAGTTATCAGGCCATAGGGAAAATTATCATGTCACTAATACATATTTAAGCAATATTGGCTCTTTTGAACAACACAATGGAGGACAACAAAATTGTTCAATAACAAAAAAAAATCATTTTTAACTGTGAAATTTATCACACAAAAAAATCAGTTTATAGTCACAAATCTTTTGAAATTTAATTAAGACAATAATCAAAACTGAATATCAAAGTCATTAAAAACTAAGAAACCGCCAAAATTGAAACATTCACAATAAGAATGAAACCTCATAAATAAACTTTGAAAATCATTTATTAATATAATGTTTACCCATTCCATGATGGAGCCATCTCTTGAGATTCTTGTCGGAGGAAGCTTTGGAAGGGCATTCTTGATTCTCTTAACTAAATCAACATCAGATTTACCCAAAATCTGGTAAAAAGAGATTCAACTTATTCTCAAGCAGAAGACCAATATTTACTTAATTATTCCATTAAAACCATGAAAATAAAGAGTTCGGTCATCCAGCATGATGAAGGGAAGACATTATAGTATTTACCTCAGCAGAAGATAAAACTGCATTAAAGACCTCTCTAATTATTGATATGTCCATAGTTGATGAATAGCTGACAGATGCAGTCTTCCCATCAGGAGCAACAAATCTATGCTCTGGAGAAGTTGAGGGATTGGTTTCCAGATAGCCATCAGAGCCTTTGATCAGCCAATCCAAAAGAAAAGCAGCACATCCTTCCAAAAGAGGGTAGGCTGCGTTCTCCAAAAACTCCTAAATATGATGAATAATCAATAAACAACTCAATCTAAATTCAACATTGATTTTTTTTTTAAATCGAGAGGATTGATCTGAAAAGAAGTTTTCAGCGAGATTTAGGCCTTATTTGGAACAAACGAGTAAATATTATGCTTTTAATGTGTTGAATGAGAAAAATCATCCTTCTCTCGCATATAAACAAAGGCTCTCGCAAAAGTTACTCCACATGCTCACCAAGTTAAAAAATAATGTGCAGGTGCAGAGAAGTAATTTTACAAGAATATTTCAGTTGTCCGATATTTTTCATCTCATAGGGAGGTGCGTCGCCTTATGTTTGTATCTAAGAAATTAAGTTCCTATTTCTTCACAATCATATCATTCAGAAATTTGCAGCAACGACAACATAACATAGCCAACAATTACGTAAACCTATATAGTTTCTTTGTGTTTGTAGGTAATTTTTTTTTTTTTAACTTTTTTTTAACTCTAGAGTTTGAATTAGGTTTTGCCAATTTCCCAACATTCTCAAGCGTGAAATCACTTGCCTAACGCGGTTTTTAGCTAACTTCAAGTTATTGCGTACAATCCAGAAATCCTATGCGAATAAATTGCAATAACTAGTACTTCACCCATTTCAAAGGAAAAAAAAATCACTAAAGGTAGTTGGGCAATACAGAAGATGTTCAAAATGCCTCATACTACCACACAAAACTTCTACAAAAAGGGCATAGCTGGAGCATGAGACTCTTGTAATACAATATGTTATGAAGGGCCCCACACAAGATATAAAATAAAATAAAATAATTAAGGAGCATTTACATACATAACACACATGGGCGGACCAACAGGAAGGGTTCAGAGGGGCGAAATTGTCCCCTCTCAAATACAATTTTTTACTTATATAGGAGGGAAGTTTGGTATTTTGTCCCTCCTGAAATATTAGTTTTGCCCCTCCTAAAATATCAATTTTGTCTTTCCTGAAATATCATTTTGTCCTTCGTTGCTCTAATCCTGAATTAGCACACAATTCTTATATATTTACATATCTCATATTTGCACACACAACTCTCAAATTTTAAATACCACATCAAAAATAGCACTATTACCACTTTTTAAAATTGAAATACAACTTTCCGATCATAGGTTTAAAGCACCAAGTTTTATGTATGTAAAAATAAAAGTTTAGGCATAAGATATGCAAAAACATAAAAATTGTGTGCCGCGCATGTAAATTTAATAGCATAAAAGTTTCTTTTTAAGGATGCGCAATTTTTACAACTCCTTTTACACATAAAAAGAGCATGAAAAACCCATGCAAACTCTACCATACTATATACTTCACCTTATCCAAAGAAAAAGTATAATGCTCCCAAAGATGAGTGCAAAGCCATGCCCCACCCATTGGCCAAACTGCCCAAACCGGATCACCTAAATCAGGTGAAGTTTTTGCCCATATATCAGAGACTTGATGAGCAACCCAACCGCTTGTCTCGTAATTAACCTGCAAAATGGATGCTTAATTTCTCAAATTAATCTGAAATAAAAGCAATGCAACAATCATGAAAGATTAAAAACATTCTAAAAAACTTGTATCTGCTAATTTCATTAAGAAATAAGTAAGATATATTTGCTTTCCACAGAAACGAGGCGCCTTATGTTTATGATAATACCAACAAGGCTCATTTCACCCATTCATAATAAAACATTTAGATGACATTTTAACATGGGATGCACCGACACAATTTCAGCATTTAAAGAAAATTACATCTCTTTGAAGGCAAAATGAACTTATTTTATGTTAAATATTTTAATATTTCTATTATAAATATGATAAACGAAGAAAATATGGTGATAATCTACTATCCACTTATGTGAAAAATAATCATTTTCCAGATTAATACGATAGGCTAAACAACAACACACAAAATGTAACAGAAATTTGTATCTTACTTTTGCTGTTTTAGCACCATTGATTGCAAGAGATGCTATGAAGTCAAACAGTGGTTGTTGGCATTCACTAAGATTGCAGGAAAGAGATGGCCAGTAGTTCATTTGCAAATTTATATTAAAATGAGGAGCAGCACTGGAGGAAAAATAAATAAAAGCAAAAGTTTGTATTAGTTGAACTAGGCACAAACAAAAAGAGGAGCATGACAAAAAAATTTTGAAGCATTGCCAATAAATATGATCAGCTGTAAATAAATAGAAAATTCACAAAATAATAATAATAAAATCAATACAAAACCACTTGAACAAGTGCATCAAAATAATTGTCTTTTGCTTTTGTAAATATGATTATTAGCTCAAAAACTTATTTGATGTTACTACCATTCATCATACTAATAATTGGCCAAACATATGCCCTGAAGGTTTTTAAGGACCAAGAGTTTTACTTAAACAACTGGGGCCTTTACATACATGCTGCACAATTTTTATGATTTACATATCTAACACCTAGACAAACATATTTACATGTATGACACTCAAATCTTTAACTTCACATAAAAAATACCACCATTGCCATCTTTTAAAAAGTGAAATACACCTTTTCATGCATAGGTTTAAAGCACCAAAGTGCTATAAGTGTAAATATTAAACTTTGGGTGTTAGATATGTAGATTAATAAGAATTGTGTGGTATGTATGTAAAAGCCCCTAAAAATTTCCCACTATCATGAATCGCCCACTAGAATCATGTGAATGACTTGAAGGACATGGCGGTTCTATTGGTAACAACCACAGAAGGGAAAGCAATAGAATGATTCAAGGTTGTCTTGGAGCTCGCCTGGCTGTTACCTGCTTTGTTGGGCATGACCAACTAAAAAGAGTTCTTGAAAAGAATAAGCTCCAAATACCAATGATTTGATTGGATACAATTCACTAGCTTCTAGCTAACTGGCCTAAAGCTGGCAAGTCAAAGAATCCAGTGGGAAGGTTGCATTAACCATAAAAATTGGCATCCCAAATTTAATTTTTTCGCCCACTGGTGTCCTATTAGCAGCATGGTATCGCAAAGCGCCCAAGTCTTGATTGTTCTACAACACACAACCCACTTCATGAAATATTTCTTGATTGCATTCTAACGCATCAGTCAGAACTATTGTTTTTCACGGAAATATGTCTCATAGTTGTGATATGAACCGGAACTAAAAACAGCAAATAATTTGCAATAGAAAGAAGGGAACTCAAATGAGGGTGATTTTACTAATACCAACGAAAGCAAACAAAATACAATGTTAATCTACCATTCGAGAGGTAGATGGTCTCTCCATAAATCCTAGACGCCGCTAGAAACACCAAGATAAAAGATAAACTATAGTCAAACCAAACATAAAATAAACCCTAAACAACTAACCCTCATAAATACTCTCCAACTTTCAAACTTTTCCACCAAAAATCCCTTTAATTCCCCTCCTCTTGTACGTGATTAGCAGTTGCGTAGACCCCACCTGGGCACTAAAATTGTGTTCAGCCTCTCCTAGGACACCTACTCCTCTATGGCCGATCAACTTGCTTGACTTGGCCGTCAGCTGGACTGGCAGCTCGTTTCTCCCTCTCCCGTTGGCTCTCTCATCACTCTTAATAGGTGCGGACATGAAAGGCTCTTCTCGTGTCGTATCTTAAGGTCATTGTAGTACCTAAGCTTGAAAGAAGTAAGCAAATGGTTGGGAGGACATCCAAAGATCCACCTAGAACCCCAAACAAGCATTTCCTCCAATGGTCGGAGGGGTTTGTAATTATTGTAACCACGAAGGCATCCACCCACACTACAGGAGAAGTTATTAGCGTCTGATATTTGAGTTAAATTTTCCAGTCCCAAACGTCGAATTTGCGGTTATTAAGCAGCGAATAATAAATTTTGATATTTGCGGCAGATTTTGTCTAATTTTAGTATAAAAATCCGACGGAAAAAGTACTCTGAAAACAACGAAATTTAGATTGTTGTTGCAGCAACAAATTTAGCATTGAATTCGCGTCCAACAAGGTGACGCAAAAACTTGTTAGTGTCAAACTAAGACTGATGCAAATTAGACGAAAATCCGATGCAAATGACCTAATATACTCCTCCTGCGCGAATAAATTTCATTTATTCTCTCTGCGCCTCTCCCGGTCTCCACTTCTGCCCAAAACCCTCGCAAGCTTCCCCTCTCCCCTTTCCCTCTCCCATTCTGTTTCGCTCAGAACCATCGCCTTCCCAAATGAACATTTGCGATACAGTCGCCGTTAGAGCTAGCAGGGAAGGTAATGATCGACCGGATCGAGCTTACAGAGACCACCGAAACTCCCGTATTTCTCATGCTTCCACTCCGTTCCTATCAGAAAGCATTGAAAAATGTAAATCCATTCACACCCGTATTTTTATTTATATCTGGTATGCATGTAAAAATTGAAGTTTAGGTGTTAGGTGTGTATATACATAAGAATTGAGAGATCTATATGAAACGCATGTATAAGTAATGTGATTTGTATGTAAAAACTAAAATTTTGGTGTTATATATATATATATATATTATGAAAAGTCCAATGGTTGATTTTATTGAAATAGAAAAGGTACAAAAAGGTTGTATGAGAGAGTCCAATAGAAGCACCATACTCATACGATACCAAGTACAGTACTACCGCTAAATCTATTAAAATAGAAAAGATATATAAATTTTGTATGAGATGGCCCAATAGAGACACCCTATCAATGCAAAACAACACACACAAACATCCCAAAAGAGAAAAGATGCAGAGAATCCCAAAAAAAAGGAAAGATATCAAAATCGCAGAAAAAAGTAGCTCGGGACGAGTCAGTTTAGCCCTGCCTCTGCCTCTAGTTCTAGGCCGAGATCCAGATAACAAATTGTTGAGTGTCGAGTCATTTTCCAAAGTAACCAAAGTATCATCCATTAGGTTCTCAATCTGAAGTTTGCCTTCAATCTTCTTCTTCCTCCTTGAATAGACATGTCATTCCTCCTCAGAAGGCTGACTCATCTGATCATCGTGTTGGTAAACAGAACGTCGGGCAGATAAAAGCTGATGAGTACCAGAAGGATTGTCAACTGTTGCAACGACTGTAGGTTCAAGTGTGTGTGAAGCATGAAATGTCTCTTCTTCACCTAATGCTTCCTGCAACTGACGAGGGTTTGAAAGTGTAGGTTGCTCCACAGGGGTCATCTAGCTTCTCATCGATTGCAGAAATAGTATTTTCAGGAAGAGGATCCACAGGGGCAATTAAATCAGACACCATAACCTGTTCTGTGGTAGTTTTTTCTTCAGATAGAACAGATATATCCAAAGCAATGGGGTTAGATCCATTCTTATTCACTTTATCTTTAGATTTCAAATTAGGGTGAAGCTTATAACATTTATCAAGGTTGTGCCCAAACATCATACAATGAGAATAATAAGGAGGTCTATGCTACATAACAATTTGTTGTCAATATCCATTGTGAGTTGTGCCCAACCAGACTTCAGTAACATCAGGTAAAGTAATATCTTTTTAAACAAATATTCTGACCACAGAAGGTCTGGTTAGGTTAAAAGTGAATAGATTTAACTTCAAAGGGTTCCCAAGTATGACAACAATATAGTAACGAATCTGATGATGAAAAAAGTGCAGCTTGAGATTAGATAGACTAAACCATATCGGTACGTAGGAGATTCGCGCTTGGGGTCAAATCAGGAAACCACTTGAGTAGCTTCATTGGTTTACCAACAATGTTGAGATAATTTTTGGAAAAAATCTCAGTGTAGTCTTCAGGCACAGTTAGTTGAATCAATGCGTCTCTCATCTATGAGCCATACTTTTCACTTTCCTACTAATTTGAGATTATCAAAACTTTTCCTAATAACATCCATAGGTGAGTGTACCCACTGAAATTTTCCAATAAGACCAAACTTGAATTTATCAGTAAATGATGAAATTTCTAGCTTAGAGAAAAAAAGTGTTGTTTTCCCACTTTTCATGCTTACATGATAAAGGGGCAATCACCTTCTCATTGCTCCTTATAACTTGAGGGGAAGACAACTGCCGCCTCCCTTTGAGAGTTACCAACCACATGGGCAAAGAAGACTTTGTCAGGTTCAACCGTAGACGAAGGAAGCTCCATCAAAGCAAGAGAAGCCCTGTCAAAGTCGGGCAGCGGCAAAAATAGCGAGTAGAAAGGTCAGGGCAAAAAACTGCAGTTGTCGAAGCCGCAGAACAGTCGCAGCTTGACGAGGCAGGTCGCGGAACAGTTTTTGCAAAATAGAGCGAGAGGAAACACAACGAGACGACCTGACGCGGCTCGCGGCTCAACGACCACGCAGAAGCGACAAGACGACGAAAACGAGACAGTCAGTCTCAGCTCGACGGGGCTCGCAGCTCGACATCCACAGAAGCAGCAAGTTGTGACGACGGCGTAGGAGTCGACGATCGCAGGAGAGATTGACGAACCCAGAATTCGTCGTCGAGTGCGAGAGTTTCGTCTTCGAGCACGATGGTAAAGCCGAAAGATCAAGCCAGGGAATCGCCATTGAGCGAAACCCTAATGAAACAGCTCGAGCTCACCACTAACGC
>NEWO01000147.1:167459-177602 GCA_003013225.1 Phalaenopsis aphrodite | reverse complement strand
ATCCCCGTCAAGATGATTTAGGCTAGTCTGTGGGCCCCGTGTGCGGATTAGCCACTACCCATTTGGGATGTGAGAGACTCACTCTCTGCCCGATGACTTAACGTGAGCTTTGAAGTGTATGAACTGTTCCCATACGGAATAACCTTCCATTGATTGCCTATACCCCAAATTTATGATAATATGAAGCGAAACTCCTTTTTATCGAGAGTATTCTTGGGTTTTCCCCAAGATGTAATTAACCAGTAGGAACACGTTTCTCTGAGAGTGCTCTTGACCCCAGAACAGGTACATACACCTGACTCTCTGGTTATGGGTAGTTTATGTAGATACTTCTATCGCGGATATTGGTTTAAGGTGCCTCCGCTTGATCTTGTGGGCGGACATTCTTAACCTATCCCTGCGAGGTTTATCGCACGTAGACTCTCCACGTTTTACTTTTTCTCTTGTTTGTCACTTTGTCGTATGTCTCTTCTTATTCGGTTTCTCTCCTCTTCGAATCATTTATATGATTCGGGAGGGAGATTTATTCGAATAGAGGAAGTATATGACGATCGACAAGCTGACGACTCCTTTAAAAATAAAAAAAGAGAAAAATGAACGGAAAACAATAACAACAACGAACCGGTCATCTAAAAGAACTCGCAAGACCATATTTTTCACTATTCATCACTGACGTCAGACACCCACAAGAAAAAAAATCATAACTAACAAATAAAAACAAATTTCAGAAATGTCATTCTAATATATTTGAAAGTTTAAAATAAACAAACAAAATTCTTATGAAAATCATAGTCTAAATTCACAATAGAACGAAATGCATACGAAAATAAACCTAAAGTCTAATAAATAAATAAGACATGATGGATCAGCAGTCAAATATAGCATCTGTGATAGACTCCCTCAAAGAGTCATCTCGATCACGCCTTCACCTTCATCGTCTTAAATTTCATGTCCAGAAAGCATCTCACCCACCAGTCTATCTCCAACAAAGCTAGACGTCATGCAGGGTATTCGAACAGTGCTAGATCGGTAATACTTCAAAAATAATATCACAATAGTTGCAGCCCATGTCATTCTTTTACGGCGTTCTTGTCGTGGATTCATTCTAAAGAAAAATGATATTACTGTAAAAGAAATTGTTAAGTAGTAGCAGCAAAAATAATTAATAAAAATATCAAGGACTACAAAGTGCACGACCAATTACAAATATATGAACCTCCTCACAGTACTTTGTCAACTTTTCTTGTTAAAATATGTGATTGGTCTATTTCCGAGTTCTAGTTCTTTATTACTGAGATTACAAAAAATATTTGTAACTTTCTTATACCACATAGTTGACGGACAACTTTCATTCGTCTTAGTCATATTGAAACTATATGACGAATTTATACTTAAACAGAGCAACTTAAAATATAATATTGTGTTAGGCCATTGTACAATAAAAATGAAATAATTCTAAGTAAAAAAAGAAAAGAAAAACAAAGAAGACTTATGTAACCAAAAAATCCTCAAGCATATTCATCCCAAATTAGGAAGTACAAGGAATACATAACTATGATCCATTTAAGTGTAGTCCATAATGCAAATCATAATTAGAAGATAAATTTTGATTGTTTTCCAAATTGAGATAAATCAAAAGAGTTGGACTATACAAAATAATCATATTTTATTCTTTCAAATCATAATATTTTCATGCCATAGTGCCAAGATAAAATCATTCTCGCTGCACTGACAGCTTTGTTCTCAACAATGAAATAATGTTAAAGGAGAAAGAAACTTTAAGAAACGTACAATCCATTTTTCATGCTAAGCCTTCTTATTCTAGAATTGCAAATATTGCAGAGCTTAATGTTCAAAGTATAAGATAAACTCTTGGCAAAGCAAATAAGCACAAAATTAGTGGAACCCTTCTACGTCTATGGTAGAGCAATTTTAGATAGCATTCCTCAATTTCATGTTAAAGAAATAGGATAATTTTCATGGCTAATACACCATCAATTACAATTCTTAAAGCATCACAAGATGCTTCAAAAACTTTTGCATAGTTAAGAAGCTTAAGTAGGAGGAATTCATTCATCCTAGCTATGATACAATCAAATACTTTTGCAAGAGCAACAACCCATTTCAATTTCACTTGATTTGAATCTCACTTGCAGGATATCAACTAAAGAAGCAATAATAGAATTAAAGCCTTTAATACACTGACAATAAACAAAGTCCAATTCAAGAAAACTTTGAATAATAAGAAGTGGCTGATGTCACTTTGTAATAACCTTAAAAAACATTTGTTGATCAACATCCAATACAGTGAACCAGAAGAATAAAAAAGTAAAATAGAATGGTCATCTCTTCTCCATATTGTGTTCCACCTCTTCTTTACCTTTTCCTTATCTACTATCTTTCATGCAACTCGGATGGTCATCTTCATCTCCATTAGAAAGACCATTTACTCAAAGCCAAGACCACTTTTATCTCTTCCGAACCGATTGAGAGTCAGGCTCTTTGATCTGTCAAGTGTCCTTGACCAATTCCAACCATCCACAATGAGTTTTACAATAAAAATGCATATTGTATTCCATCTTGTGCATCAAATTTTGTAGCAGTTTTCATGTAATATATTAGGCATATTGCTATCCCATAACATCAACATGTGTATTTCATTTTTTAGAACAATGGCAAAGACGTGGAATAAAGATTGACCTCTTCTTGTAAGAAAATATTTTTGGAATAAAGATCGTCACTTTTATGATTATGATAACCTATATTTTGAGGATATGTATTAATAATTATAATGTCGTGACCAGGCCCGGGGTTGAAGTTAGCCAAGAAGAGAATAGACGGACATGCGGTGAAATCAATTCTCTGTTATTCTATTTCTATCACAAACATCTTACTATTCAAATCATACATGAAAGAGCTACTAAAGAAAGCAATAAAATTAATAAGTAAAAATTGGTATCTTTCTGGTTGTTTTTCAAGCATCCTGTATGCATCTGCTCTTCTATTCATCGTGTTCAAATATTTAAAACCTAAATATAATAATAAAACAACATAATGAGTTATCTAAAGATAACCCATGAGTAATCACACTTCTAAACTACAGTAATCCAAGAAAAAGAATTCAATATGCATGTAGGTCTGTGAGAAATCTTATAATATGCTGTTCTTTTATATTTCTATAAGCAATATGATATATATAATGCATGCATCAATAATTTTTTCTAAATAAAAATATTAAATATTTACTTTAACTTTACTTTTACTTTATAATTAACATACACATTTGTTCTTGTGAGGATAACCGTCAACAAACCTAATACACCATTGGCCGACATTGCCCCGTCGGCTCCAGTTGGCAGAGCAATTGGTGATTTACACATCTCAATTGCTTAGGGTGGAAAGGTCTTTACCTTTCCCTGACCGATATTTACCTGTCGGTAAAAACAGTTAGCAATGTTGCATCACAATTGTCTGGAGATGTAAGTTTTGGTCTACTCGCCCCTAGCCAATATTATCTTGTGGGCACAACAGTTAATGATCCAACCATCATAATTATTTGAGGTGATAAAAAACTGTACGCACATGGGTGCACTGGCATCTTCTGCCTCATTAAGGGGTAAAATCTCTTTCTGAACATGCACATACAAACATTCATATATAAGTTATTTCATTCTGCATAACATACATTATTTTGAGATATATATATTCATCTACTAATATGCATATTTACGCTGTCTTGCAACTATTCATCATATTTATATTTCATATCACTCATATATATACATACATCTCACGCATATCTTTCATGAATGCACGTCTTTTATAACTTTTAAGACATACATAACTTTTCTACATGACAATATGAACAATCTAACTGCAATTTAAATCTAACTGAACTAAAGCATATATAAATCAACAAACATTTTGAAATAAAGGATTACTGAAATCTAAAATTGTAATTACTCACAATAGTTGTCACGCTAAAATTTGAATCTTCGATGGTTAGTTGGAGGTTGCAGTGACTTTTATATTCAGCTCGATAACCAATAAAAATCATATTAAACTTTAAAATTTAAATGATTTCCGTAAATGCAATTTTTTTTTAAGTTAGCATATCATTCTTTACCTAAAATTTATGAAGCTATCTTATAATGATTTTTTACACGTTTGTCTCAAATTTGTCACCTCAGGTAAACAACCTAGAATCTATAAAGATATTATCATTTTATACATTTTCAACTCATAAAGTAATTAAACCCAAAAACTAACATTCTTACCTCAAAATAGGCTTATTGTCATAGATCCATCTTTCTGAAACTGTTAAATTTAATTTTTTATCACCTCCAACCACAAATCAAAGTTGATATTGTGTTAGAACCCTAGACTTTCAACGCTTTAGACACACAATCGGAGCCTCCAACGGCTACTGGAAAGCAAAAATGAACGAAAAATGAGGCAAACATCAATTCGAAAGGTGAAGAAAAGCTTTAATATCGTGAAAGAGGGGTTTGTGCTTACGAAATTTGCCATGGAGCCATAAATTACGAATTGCGGCTTCCCTTTATGCCGCTCGACCTCCCTACTACCCGCGACCCTTGCACTGTAGCAAGGATCGTAGCTTTGCTCGCCCCGAGTGGAAGGAACAGGGAGGGGTCGCGAAAGAGAAAGGAGGCAGAGGAGAAGATTTCTGGAGAGAATGGAAGAACTTCGGAGCTTGGCAACCCTAATTGATGAACGACGAGATTAAGGGAAAATTATGTATGAATTAACTAGGTTAATTAATTTAAAAAACTTCTAATTTTAAATATCATATCTCTCAATCTATTCATAATTTACATACAATGCTTTATATGGAATTTGGTCGGTTTCTTATGTAGAATTTAATAAAATTATTTCAATCAAATTCTGGGAGATAAGAACTTTGGGATACATTTTATGTTGTCAAAAACCCGATTTCTCAAAATAGATTATTAAGGATAATGATTAATGTAAATAATCATTTAGATGTATGAAAAACAACCAATGTCAATGAAATTTATTTTGACTTGCTTCTGTAATTATTTCCCTATTATTGGTTTATTAATTGTTGTATTATAAATGCACTAATAATTCTCCAAACAAAAGAAAATTAAAGATTTGACTCAACTAAAATGTATTAAAGATGAAAACCAAAAAGTACTTTTCTTGAAAAAAAAATTCAGCATAGGAAGGTGAGTTATTTTGATAAACATGTCAATGAAATTTCTAAACATACAATAAACCTTAATGATCTTAATAACATTAATAATAATAAAATATTTTATTTTTATCGTTATAAAAGTAAAAAAGTTGAGAAAGTTTTAAAGAAAACCAATGATGGAAAATCAATGGGACTTGATGATATCTTAATTGAAGTGTGAAAATATTTAGGAGATTTGATAGTTTTTTGGCTTTACTAAACTCTATAATCTTACTTTAAAGACTAAAAAGATGTCTGAGGAGTGAAAAAGAGTATTTTGGTCCCCATTTCTAAGAAGAAAGGGATGCATAAGAGTGTGCAGATTATAGAGGAATTAAGTTGATGCATCACACTTTAAAATTATGGGAGAAGTAAATTAAGCATGGGTTAAGACATGTTACAAAGATTTCTCATAATCAATTTGGATTTATATCGAGCAGATTTACCATGGAAGCTACATATTTATTGAGAGGTTTGATGGAGAAGTACAGAGAGCATAAGAAGGGTCCACACATGATTTTAATTGATTTAGAAAAATCTTAGGATAAGGTTTCAAGAGAAATCCTTCGGAGAGCTCTAGAGAAGAAAGATGTTGATATAACTTGTATTCAAGTCATTAAAGATATGTATACTATAGTTGTTACTTGTCTTCGAACAGAAGAAGGATTGACAAAATATTTTCCTATTTCCGTTGGATTAGATCAGCGATCAGCTGTAAGCCCATATTTTTTTTTGTTTTAGTTATGGATGTACATACTGAACATTTACAGAAGGATGTACCTTGGTGTACGCTTTTCGCTGATGATATTCTTCTTGTGGATAAGATTAGAGAAATTGTCCGGAAAAAACTTAAATTATAGAGAACTACATTGGAGTCTAAGGGCATTCGTTTTAGTAGAACTAAAACTAAATACATGGAAAGTAATTTTAGTAGTAGTAACTCTGGTAACAGAGTTGTAACTATGGGTGATCAAATCAAAAAAAGGAGTGAACGCTTTAGATATCTCGGGCCTATTGTTCAAAGTGATGGCGATATAGATGGGGATGTTATTAGTAGAATTCAAGTTGGTTGATTGAAGTGGAAGAATGCTTCGGCCCTATTATGTGCTAGAAAAGTACTACTTACACGGAAAGAAAAATTTTATAAGATGATGGTGAGATCTACAATACCTATGGCACGGAATATTGGCCTTTAAAAGAAAAGCATAAAACAAAGTTAAGTGTTGTCGAGATGAGAATTTTTTGGTGGATGAGTGGCTTGACACTTAGAGACAAAATGCAAAATTAATATATTTGTGATAGGTGTAGCTCAAGTGGCATACATAATTAGATAGTCATCTTAGATGGTTTGGTCACATTAAACGTCGATCATCTGATAATTCAGGAAATTAAATGTTTTTTAGATACGACTTATGTTAAGAAAGTCAGAGGTAGACTCGAAAGACTTGGGCATATTGTATAAAAAATGATCTTAATTTAGGATATTGTATAAAAAATGATCTTAATTTATTAGAATTAAATGAAAATATGACACTCAATAGGACGCAATGGAGAAAAAGGATTCATGTAGCCGACCCCACTTAGCTGAATAAAGGCTTGTTGTTGTTGTTGTTGTTGTTGTTGTTGTTGTATTGTAATACAAATTTGAAGCAAGCTCTCCTCATTATGCCTCATCCAACGTGGTTTGCTATAATGTATGGGCAGTTGTGCTAGGATATTACACTCATAAACCCTAATCTAAGCTTTGTAACTAAGAGACGTTCAAAATGAAACACAAATTTTAGGCATTTTTATTTTCTAAAATTAAAATAACTATCAACAAAATGAAGCAATATGTACAAATTCACCAACTCAGGTAGGCCATCAAATAAGTGGAACAAAATAAAACCCAGGGGAAGAAACTTCAATGATCCTTTCAAGCTTTCAATCTTGGCATTTTTTGTAATTATAAGGGGAAATTAAAAAAATTGGTTAGTGGGTGTAAACATGAAAGTAACTGATTAGTCAAGTCAAAGATTGCATGAAATAATAAGCCACTAAAAACATTAGTGGGTCCTAATTCTTAAATGTTCTTTAATCTCAATCATCATCATCCAAAATAACAATGCGATTATCCTAGTTCTTCAGGGTCGGCTCCATGAATCATCATTTTGCATTGGTTCGTAATGAGTGTTGATTATGATATTAAATGGTTTATAATCAGTTTCTGAAATGGCCTTTTTATGGGATTGAAAATCAAGCTAGCAAACAGATAGAGATGAAATAAACAGGCAACCAACTTTTAATCAAATCATAAACCAAGTCTTTTCACCAAGTTAGTCTTTTTCACAACCCAAAAAAAAACCCATTAACAACTAAAAGAAAGATAGCCAAAACAAAATTTAAACTCACAAAGAAATAAACAGTAAATGGACAATTCATAACAACTGCCTTAAAGAAAAAAGCAGTTAAAACATCATAAATCAAAACCATGAAAAAATACATTTCTAAAATTAAAAACAGTAATATATGGTGAGAACATACTCCCATGGAGGTTCAAGTTCTTTGTTCCATATCCCTTGCAAATTAGAAACCTGGGTTCCAGGCCTTGAGCTAGATATAAGCAAATAACGCCCATAATGAAACAGCAGTTCTACCAAGGAAGGATCCTCATCAATTTTAAAAGATTTCACTCTTTCCGCAGTTGATAGAAGAGCATCATCTTTCAACAATTTTAGTTTCGTTTTTTTTTTGTTATCAGAAGCATTAGACAACTGCAGCGATACCCGATGAAAAAGATTCAAGTAATCATCCAAATGATATGCCAATAACTGAGAGAAGGTCAAATTTGTAATTGAATTTGCAGTTTTTATTGATTGAGATCTTGGATCTCTCTTGGAATCTGATGGATTTACGAATGGTCCTTCAAATGATGACGATGCAGCTAGAATCAAAATTGCCCAATCCGCACCTTCAATTTTTAGCTTCCTATCTTCCATAACCTGCACCATGGCATTACTGCCACCTATCTGAACATCAAGAACTGCGGCGAATCGAACTCCATTGGAATTTTCGGACAATTTAATCTTTGGCGGCCTTCTTTTTTCAGGGCAGTTACCTTCCATGACTATCTGGTTTGCAGAATTAGCAACCGATTGATGGTGCAATTTACTGTCTAAATATACGATAAATGAGATGGAAGCTGCTTTGGTAGAGGAGATCTTTGTCACAACCACCTGATGTGGATTTGAGGAGAAATGCTCTCTTGTGAATTCTACATCCCCTAAATTATACTTGACTTTCACAGTTGCAGTTGACAAATCAAGTTCTCTCACGTAAGAAGTATAGTTCAAATGAGAATCATCAAATTCGAGGTTGATATTTCCAAGAGGTTGGTAAGCCTGCAAATATATGATTTATGAGAGATTCTTTTATGAAACTTATATGCCAATTGGTAATTTAAGAGAATCAAATAATCAAATCATTTGAAAACATTATTTTTGGTTGTCTAAACTGAAGATGAAGCTGAAGTGCCATATCTCTCAAAGTTTCTTTTTTTCCCATGCAGTAAAGGATAAGGAACTGTGCCAAAACTGAATCCAAAACAATTTTAAACACCACAAAATGCAAGCATAGTAACAAAATGAAGTCAATCGAAGAGCCTGGATGGATTATATCTCCAATTTGATTATAGAAAATTTAAAAAATTAAATAAACTCTCTAGTCTCGATTGAGGACCTCAAAGTTTCAATAATTTAATGATTAATTCCTTCTGGAAACAATATCCTAATCGAACTAAGGGCTCATTTGGTTGCTTGAAATTAGATGACATGTTAAGAAAAATAATGAACTCACTATACTCCTTCCATTGGTTGAATGTAATCAGAAAGAATATGTATTTACACTCAACAATTTTAAACTCTACAAATAACTTCAAAATCTCCTAAAATTGAAGGTTCATTTTGAAACTCAAACTTCAAACTAAAAGCAACTAAATGAACTTTAATGTATTCAATATATTGTCAAGTTGTAGAAAAAAACAAAGAGGATACTTGATATATTCATTTGATAGAAATCTTATGATGCATGGTTAATAGGGCTCTTTAACTTTCCAGGATTCAACCATTATTTACAACGCCTGATTAAGTGTTTGTAATTATGCCCCCGCTTCAATACAAGCAAATAAACACAAATAGCTGGGCGCATAAATTCTAACAAATTTGACATACGTGCTCACATTCCCCCCCTTCCGAGAAAAACATTAAAAAATGGTAAACAGATCATCTCCTACCTCGGGTGGATGATCTGACAATCCAAAAGCAGCTGCGGTGGCTTCAGCGTAATGCCCCTCATCGACAAGCTTCCTGACATTAGAAAGCACACTAGGTGCATCAGGATTCGTGTAATCACCCGGCACACCAGTCCACAGAGTATCATCTACACAGAGCATAACATCAGTCACACTATCATCTAAGAATATGTATAACAATGAAAAGTTTTAGGGAAATATAAGAATTTAAGAAGCACTTGCGATTGAGCTGAAGAATCTCATTGGGTACATTTCCCCAAACCATGGCGCCAAGACGTCCGTTGCCGATAGGAGCAGCATCAGTCCAATGCTTTGCCGGCTCTGTGAAGACCACCTTCAAAGGCCCCGACGGTTCGTCGTCCTCGTTGTCACTACTGCCCCAAAACTCTGAGTCCGCCTCTGTCGGTGGTCTGACCCACACCCATTCTCCCTCTTCGTCTGGCTCCATGCTCAGTTAGAGAGAGATGAAACCTAGAGAAGGAGGAAGAAGAAGAAGACGCACAATGAGAGGATAAGAGGAAGCAGAGAGCAGCGTGCTGGCGAGCGTCGCAGTACGGGCAAGCGTCGCAGCAGAAGGCAAATGCTTCGACGGATGAGAAGTGGGGACAACGACGATACTATACTTTATTCAAATATA
>NEWO01000147.1:150660-166844 GCA_003013225.1 Phalaenopsis aphrodite | reverse complement strand
TATGAATGATGTTCTTAGGCTATGAGGGTCAGAGTTGAAAGTTGCATGAGCTAATGACCTTGTAGATCGTTTGAACAAGTATGAATGCGCATGTAAGTTGCGAGGGTTGGAATCAAGAGCTGCATGAATTGATGACCACGTAGGTCGTTGTTGGCACATAGACTAAAGTTACGAGCTCTTGTCCCACGTACGAGAAACAATTACTAGATTTTTCAAGTTATAATATTGACTGACAGTGATTAGTTGGTGGAGGTGGACGAACGGTATGCGGCGGTTGTTATCTATGGTTGACATCAATTGACCATGGTCGAAGGCGGTCGGAGGTGTTCGACGATGATCGAAGTCGGTCGGTAGAGATGCTCAGCTATAGCTCCACTTCAAGGCCCCAGGCTCTATCTTTAGGATTCAACTTCCACTCATGTGAGGGGTGGAGATATATTTATAATATTCAAAGTGCAATTAATGCAAGAATAATAATTATTTTGATCAAAATGTTCGGATAACTTTCTTCCATCAGACGGTGTTTAATGGACATCTGGATGTTTTAATGATGTTAGAATTAAGTGATTTTTTGGCCTGTTCGATTTGCCTTTTCAAGACACTCGATTCGACTATAAAATTGCTAGATTAGACAACATTTTAATCTTCCAAATGTGTCTGAAAATCTTACAAGAATGGTTTAATGAATTGGTGTGAGCTTGATTTGACTTAGATTAGACTGACTTCGACATCATTAGGTTCATCTCAACGATCTGGTCAGTTTGACTATAAGTTTGTTGAAATCAAAATTCTGGATAAGTTTTTACCAATGTTTAAACATCCCTTGCTCAAAAGATTATCTCGAGATCTATGTTATGCTTCGAGATTCGTGTCGGGTAATGAAAATTTATTTGTGGCGCATCAGTTAGTTCCCTGATTTTTGGGAGAGTCCAATTTCATCGTTCAAAAATATTTATATATAAATTTTTTTTCTTTTTTGTGATGCATACTTTTAAATATTTTATCATAGTTTATTATTTTTTATTTTAAATAAGAATGATATAAATCTACATATAGTGAAGAATTTCAAAGCTGTTTATTTGGTTGGTCCTTGCTGTTACAAGCCAAATGTCTCGCGTTTGAAACTCGTTAAGGCAAAAAATTAGGCTTTTTTTTTTACGGGAACACGAAAAGTCTATTTTTTTTTATGGGATTATGAAATATATGTATTTTTTTCTCAATCTTTTTATGAGCATTTAATACTAATTATGATCATTCAATACTTGTACTTAATTTTGAATTTATATAATAATTACCTGGTCGAAACTCTTTTTAGAGCATATAAATAGGTCTAAAAGAGAGAATAGAGGGGGAGAAGCAAAGCAGAGTCATGACAACACATTGCGGCTGGGCGTCAGGGCATCGCGTTGCGGCTGGGCGTCGGGGCGATGTGTTGCGGCGGAGTGTCGGGATGAAGCGTCGTACGCGACGTGACGCGTGCGACGGTGCATCAGGGCGATGCATTGCGGGTGTGCATTGCGAGGGAGTGTCACGGCGACGCATTGCTATAGGGGGGGACACGTTCGGACATCACGAAAACACGTTGCAGCAGTGCGTCGGGGTGATGCATCGCAACAACGCGTGACAGTGGTGTGTCTCGTCGACATGTTGAGTTCAAGACTATCATCTGGTACCATGATTTCTCAAGAGGAAGAAAGAGGTCATGCATAGCAGTGAAGAGTTGCAATGTAGAATTGCGGGACAAAGCGATAATACAAAGTTGCAGTGCCGAGTTGTGACAATGAGTTGTGGTGTTGAATTACGATGCATAATTGCGGTGTCGAGTTGCGAAAAAAAGTTGTGCCGAGTTACAGCGCAGAGTTGCAGCATCGAGTTGCAAGCAGAGTTTCGGTGCATAATTGTTTTGTCGAGTTGTGGCGCAAAGCTACGGTGCCGAGTTACAACACAGAATTGCGATGCAGAGTAAAGTCATCCCCGCCCCGCGCAACAGACAAACAACATGAACTTTTTTTTCGTTTCAGTAAAGAGGAAAGTCGTCTCAATTCTATATAACAGTCAAACAACGAGATATTATTTTTTGTTGCAGCGAAGAGAAAATACAATAAACGATCAATACAACAATAAACCTTCAAGCACAATCCAAATATATTTAAAATATTATAAAATTATTTAACAAACAAAACAACATTTAATAAAAAAATATATTTAATATTAAAGTATAATTTATTGCTTCTTTTTTAAACTCTTAAATTTTAGTAGTTAATAATTTATAGTAAGAGCACGAATATATAATTAATAAATTTTTGTCCTCACGTTTGGCAGTTCATAGGATCCACATCGTAACCGTACACGATCCTCTAAGGCCCGGGCCCACATCTGTAGCCCGTCCCCTTCTATTCATCTCATCCCTCATCCGTGCCCTGATCCCATAAAGGGCCAATGGAGTTGCTGCGCACTTTCATAACTTTCTCCCGCCTCCTCCCCTCCCGCATCAGTCGTCTTCTTCCTCCTAAACAACGCTTTCTCCGCCAAAGTTGGAAATCTAGGGTTTTAATCCAAGGGGTTGTTTCTACGCCGCCCAAAACCTTCGCCTCCGTGAACGAACCTTTGCGATACCGTCGCCATTAGAGCTAGCTGGGAAGGAAACGACGGATCCCGGCTACCAGAAACCAACCATTGAGGAAGGTAAGTTTGTACGCGCCATTCTTCCTCTCGGCTCGTTCTGGATTTTAAATCCGCCGAATCACAGGATTTAGTAAATCCCGGATATATCGCCAATCGGTTTCATTTTGGGATTTGCGGGAGCTCAGGATTTACTGAGGCATTTTTTGCCGTTTGTCAGGATTTAGCTTAAATACTGCATAAATCCTGCTTAAAGCCGGCTACCAAAAAGCCCTTAAGTTTTTCAATATCGTTTTCTATGCGGCGAGTTTCCAATCTTCTCGAAATAGGGTTTAACGTTTGGGATCTGAACAATGGGGAGTTCTGAAGAGAGAATCGTGGCGGTGATTATGGTTGGAGGCCCTACGAAAGGTATTGATGGGAATTTTGCATATACTCGATGAATTATCGGTTTGCTGGTATTGATGACTCGAATCTTTGGTTTTGGTTCAGGGACGCGGTTCCGGCCATTGTCTTTCAACGTTCCGAAGCCATTGTTTCCTATCGCGGGACAGCCGATGGTTCATCATCCCATCTCTGCTTGCAGAAGAGTAAACGCTGATTCCCATTGTTTTTATATATATGATTTATTGGTTGGTTAATTTGTGGAGCTGCTGCGAGCATTGCAGATTCCCAACTTGGCTCAGGTCTATCTCATTGGATTTTATGAGGAGCGGGAGTTTGCTCTTTATGTGTCGGCTATTTCGAATGAGCTCAGAGTTCCTGTTAGGTGCAGTTGATTTTTTTTGTGAATTTGTTAGAGCATGCGCTTCTGCCATGTTATTGATTTTGATTTGTGGTGTTTTTTTTTGTTTGGCAGATATTTGAAAGAAGATAGGCCGCTTGGCTCAGCAGGAGGGCTGTACAGTTTTAGAGATTATATATTGGAAGAAAATCCGGTTAGAATTATAATATCTGAATGAATTTGTTCGCTTGATTTGTTTTTCTGCTTAGGAGTTGGATTTTGTACGTGTTCTTAGTGTTGGCACCTGTTCTTAGTGTTTGGCTTTGTGTGTCTTGACTTTTACTTTACATATTGGAATGTCTTCCATGATTATGAAGAAAGAGCTGAGCATGTTCTCATGCCTTTTTTGAATGGCAGTCACATATATTTTTGCTGAACTGTGATGTTTGCTGCAGCTTCCCTCTGCCAGAAATGCTTGGTAAGCGCCTCAATTAACCTTAGTTAGCCTTGCAAGTTATTCTGCGCCTCAGCACTTTTTCCTACTTAAGTCTTTTCTTATAAAAACTGGCATTCTAATAGGAGTCAAATAATGTTGTTTTCCTGATGGGGTGCCCATCTCTGCTGGCGCTGACTTTGTTCACCTAGAAAATTGGCAATCTTTCTTGCTGCTGGAACTAGATAAAATTTGTCCAGCAATTGATATGTTTCTTATTTAAAATTTACCAATGGCAGCATTGCTACCAACCAATAATCATGATTTCTCTTAGCACTTGTACATTTGCTCATCATTTAAGTGCCTTAACTTGAATCTTGATCCTCTGGTAAAAATGCGAAATGCAAAATGCAAATATATAGGTTGGTTTTGGAACTTATTTAAAATGTTCTTTTCTATTGCTGTTTTGCAGATGCCCATAAAGACTATGGTGGAATGGGGACACTACTAGTAATCAAGGTTGAGAGGCATTACTCTAATTTAATATTGTATTTGGTTTCTCAAACATTTTCATTGCTATTCCATGCCATTTGAAAACTCGTGGGATTTATTCAATTTTCTGCATAGGTTTCGGCTGAATCTGCAAATCAATTTGGTGAATTGGTGGCTGATCCCGTGACAAAAGAGCTTCTGCATTACACTGAGAAACCAGAGACTTTTGTAAGCAAGAGTCCTATATATTTGCTCCAGCCTTTTCCCATCACGACTTCATCCATTGATCTGATCTTCTCCGGCATGCTTTTGGTGCTTTATAATGTCCGAGCTTCACGTTTTTTATTTGCTATCTCATGCAGGTTAGTGATCTCATAAATTGCGGTGTCTACATTTTTAACCCAGATATCTTTAAGGCAATTCAGGATTCCTTCACTCAGCGGAAGGATAGAGGTATGCCTCAAGAAAGTACGAAAAAGCATAATATTGTTTAAACATATGGACATAATATTCCATCTATTATTATTACTATTATTATTATTTAAAATTACTCAATAATGAAGTGTAGCAAATAACAGTTGTTAACGAATAGAAGCTGTTTCTTCCTATCACCTTTTATTTTGTTAAGTGAACATGTGAGAGGATGAAATGGCATGCAATAATGAATCACTAAATGTCTTGTCATGTTTTGCCACACAACTAGTTGTTCTTAGTAGTTGTTTTTGCTGTGTTTATCTAGTTGATCATTTGGAATGTCTACTTATTGGATTTTCCCTATTGAAATGTCTATTTCCTGGGATTGTTTCTATTGGTTGGACTGGGCATTCACATGCTGCAGCTGTTGCTTTGGGGTTTGTAAGGGGAATTATTCGTCATTTAGAACTATTATTGCTTTGATTCTTCTTGTATTTTTTTTTCCTTTTTATTTATAACTCTACCATGTTTTTCACTTTTTTTCTTCTATGAACCAATCTGATTCTTTTTTTGATGACTCACCTAAGATGGTATGAAGGGATGAGACAGAAGCTGATATTCACTTCTTTCATAGTAGTATGCATTTAAGATGGATGCGTCTAATTGTATTGCTTTGGCCTATTTTAAACCTGTTCTTATTTTCTTAAGTTTCATGCTTTAAGGATTAATTGTCTCTTGTCACTATTTGAGACCTTCAGTAGCATGATTTCAAATTTTGTTGGAAATACTCGAATACCCTACGTGTACATCGATAAATGCCTAAATGCTTATGGAAAAAATGCTTGTGCAGCCACCATACCATTTAGTTGTGTTAGCTTTCCTCCTGTACAAATTCTCATTCTATTTTACTAAATAAAGCTCAATTTTTTCTTTGGGCATGGTCTACTTAGTTCTTTTTGCTTGCAAGCTTCCTTAAAAATTCCTTTATCGGCTATAGTTTCTGTTATCCTTTCTTAAAAAGTTTTCTAAAAGCGATTTTTTGGAGAGTAAGGGATAAATCATATACTTTTCTAATCTATTTGAGCTTCTTTTTGTTTTTTTTCCATCATAAACATTAAGAGAAAGTTGAATCAAATTAAGTTTCAGTGAGATGACACTACTTTGGTTGCCATTTTTAAACTCAAAATGAGGTTTAGTTGTATTGAGAAGTGGATAAGTTGACACTCACTTCTGTTAAGATATCATACTATCCATGAGCTCACTGGATGTCATGTAATCTTAAATAAAAAAAGAAAATAAAAAAAGAAAGGGAATAAGAGGCAGAGTACACTCTACATGCACAATATGGAGTGATACGAGGCAAAGTTTAAAAAGGTGAAATCGGGAATCAAGACAAATCGCCTTAGTGAGGCAAGGCGTAAGCCTCGAGGCGGATTTAGACGTAAACCTCAATAAAGAAAAAACTCATAAAATTAAAATCATTTCATAACTATGACAAACCATTAATAAGTTGATTTAGTTTATTATCATAAAAACATAAAATACATATCTTAATCTTAAAAACTCATATGAAGTAGAAGTTTGGAATGTGACTTTAGGTAAATATTCACTTAGAATTTAAATGTTCTATCATGTTCAAGATCCATAGTGGTCTTATCATTGTTTTCCGCATATTCGAAATAATCATAATGTTTATTATCATTTAATTCTTCCTTATTGAAACTTTTCAAATATTTTTTTTCTCTATAATTTTCTTCTTACCATATCAATCAATTTGAAATGCAATATAATTTAAATAAATTAATAAATTAATAACATAATCAAATAATCAATTTAAATTATCTTCTGGTTTTTTTGAAGTATTTTATCCGATATATTAAATATTATATAATAAATATTTTTTTGCATAATTTGATTTGGGTTATATCTTAGAAAACTCGAGACATAAAGCCTCTAGGTGTGAGTCTCAAATGAAAAAGGTGCCAACCTCACTGGTGGCACTGAAGCTCAATTCTTGAGGTTTTTTTTGTGCGCCTCAGTTCGAGGCTCGCCTCGACTCAAACACTCTTTTAAACAATGATATGAGCACATAATTTGGATTAAAGAGGAAGAAATAAATAACAGTGACATGTTCAAATAATCTATTCATCCAATCAGTCAAGTCTAAAAGCCCATACAAATTTCAAAGAAAAGTAATTCCTATGATAATTATCTTTTTTCTTATTAACCTAAAATAATGATGACATTATTCTCATCTTTATTAACTTTTATTCTAATAAAACATAAAGTGAAAAAGTTGAATTTGGATAAAAATAGTTGGATATAAGAAGCTTTAAAATCCAATTTACCCTTTTGTAAGTTTGGTTTGAGTTTATAACCGTTCTTTAAGAAAGTAGTCATAAGTGTTCTATACTGGCTGAATGATGATACCTTTTTTATTGGATTGTATTAATTCATTTGTCTGTAAAGAACTCTTATTTGAAGTAAGGCAATGAAGGTGGAGCTTACACCAGTAGATTATTTGATGAAAGCGGCAACCATGCAATTGATTGAAACAAGTTTCAGTCATTTTGTACTAACATTCTGCTGCTAATGTAGTGACGACTGATTAGGAGCAAGAATATATGAAGTGAAGAAGATCAACTGTAAAATTTGATACATCTAAAAATATCTTAATGCTATGTTAAACAAAATGCACAAGGAACATAATTTCATGCTCAATAACATGTTTAGGCGCACATTTGGGAATATCTTAGACTCAACTTCAGTTAAATAGTATACTTGGCAGTAACCTATGTTACTCTCCCCTCAACTTCCGCCCCCCGCACCCCCCACCCCACACAAAAAATAAACAGTAAAAAAATACTTATAACTACCATCAGGGATTACTTCATATCTTTGAGATGTTATCATCAAACATCTCCATACAGCCATTATCATGGATAAAATGTTCATAAGTTTTGACATGTGCTGTTAAATTAGAACGTATTATAAGATTTTTGATGCTAAAGGAATATATGGAATTTACATAATAAATTTCATGGGACCGAAGGGACAACTCTTCTTTGAAGATGTGTAAGAGTATTACTAAAGAATATTATAGAGGATTACTTTTGAAACCTTGATGATGTGAAAGGCATGCATCATTATATTCATAATCATAAAAAATAATTTATGCAATTTAAAATGATAATGATCAGCTTAATCATAGTTAACATTGTAATGGTACTGGCCAATGATCTTTAGTATGAGAATGGGCATCATGTTCATTGTGATGTGTGCATGAGAGATGATATTTGACTAGACAGTATTGACATTTACAGGAACAAAATATCGTGAATGATGATGGCATTTATAGCTTGTTGTCCTTGTTTATGATAATTTGATGTCATTGAAGTTTGAGAGGCGGAGTTACTTCTGTAAAGAGGAGTCTTATGGCGGTTGTTTCTTGTTTTAGTTCTTTAGTATGACTGAAGGTTGGTTTTGCGAGGAAAAGGTGTCACGGAAACGAGTTAAGAGTTTTTGTTACTTGAGGCTGGTCGTTGTAGTATATGCGAAGGCAACATGGAATGCTTTGTTTGAAGAAAAGCATCTTGAGGAGGCTGGCTTTGAAATCTGATACTCTCTGGACTCAAAATCAGCAAGCAACAATAGCGAAACGACGATAGATAGGTGGAAATAAGTCAAATAAGGGCTGCTCTTACAAAAAAAAAAATACAAATAAGCAAGATACAATGGTGATCTACTTTTCGATAAGTAGATCGGTTATTCCACAACCCTAGACGTTGCTAGGAACACCACCAAAAGGAAAAAAAAAACATAGCAACCACCAAATACATGCATGAAAGAAAACAAACTCTACTTTCCTCTCTTAATAGAATCCTCCCATATCATTTGAAAAATTTTTTTTCTCACTTTCCCTCCAAATCTCCTCTAATTTCTCCTATTTGAATATGTTATTATGGCCATAGTGGACCCCTCCCTCTCCTTTCCTTCTTCTTCGGCCCAACTAGACTTCTCTGCTTCTTCACAGAACAAAGGCCGACCTGCTTGTAAGCCGCCTGGGTTGCAATCTGCCGGTCCATCCTGGACCAACCTCTGTATAGGTGTAACACTACTCTCCCAAAAAAATATGTTGTCCTCAAGGTGGAAGGGTTGAAACTGCATGTGGATCACTTCGTAAGGCTCCCATGTTGCTTCATAGTCTGAGAACCTTTTTCATTTAACCAATACCTCCTTCGCTCCTACTCCTCGACTCACCCTTTAGATCTCTAATGACTCCAGAATCACCTCCAAGTCTTTTGTCAATGTCCTCAGTAGTGTAGATGAGGGTGTATGTTCTCCGAACTCAAGCAACTTTGATACATGAAAAACCGAGTGTAGTGCAAACGATGGTGGTAACCTCAAACGGTAGGCCACTGCCCTGATGCGTGCCATCACCTCATAAAGCCCAAAAAATCTCAGTGAAAGTTTCTCGTTCCTCCTCTTGGCAAATGTCTTCTATCGATAGAGTCTCAGCTTCAAGTAGAACATGTTCTCTGGTTCAAATTGCACATCTCTTCCGTGTTCATTTGCTTTCGTTTTCATGATTTGTTGAGCCCTCAGAAGATGCCCATTGAGCTTTGCTAGTGTCCTGCCCCTCTCCTCCAAGTACTGTTCGTCGTTGGATACGAGCGTAGTGTTATGCCTATAATGTATTAAGGGTTTGTTTGGGGCAGCTGCAGCTTATTGAATAATTTGCTGATAAGCTAATTAAAAATAATCTACTGATAAGCTAGGTGCGGCGGCTATTACAAATTTTTAATTTTTTGGAAAAGTCAGATCGTTGTCAGAAAGCCGTCACCACATCTATCTAGATGTGGTGTGAAAACGCTGTTTTCAGTGTTTTCAAAGCACATAAGCTGTCAAAACGCAGTTTACCCAAACAGGTCAGGTGCGTTTTCAAAACGCCACCGCACCAAATAAGCTGCCCCAAACGGACCCTAAGTGAGGTTGATCCCGCCCATGCATTATCTTGAGAGGAGTGGTCCGTGTTGCGGTGTGTGGTACGAAGTATTATACCAATATTCGACCCGCGCAATCCACTTGCCCCAAAGTTTTGGCATATCAACTATATGACACAACGCAGGAATGTTTCTACATTTCTGTTGACCACCTCCGTCTATCAATTGATCTGGGGATGATATGCGGTTCTCCTCTTAAGGATCGTCTTTTGCAACTTGAATATCTCTTTTCAGAAGTGGTTGAGAAACACCTTATCTCTATCCGAAAGAATCGTTTGCGGTACTACGTGCAAACGGACCACTTCCCAGACAAACACAACTGCAAACGAGACCGCAGTGTTGAGATGTCGTATGAGAATGAAATGTGCATACTTACTGAGGCGGTCCATGATCACCATGATCACTGTCATTCTTTCTGACCGTGGCAATCCTTTGATGAAATCCATCGCCGCTTCCCGAACCTTTTCCTGTAATGCTAATGGTTTTAGTAATCCTTCTGGTGCCGTGATCAAGTACTTGTGTCGCTGATATATATCACATTTTACCACCATATCATTGACGTCTCTGCGCATCTTTACCCAATAAAGTTTTGTTGCTAGGAGATTGTAGGTCTTCTGCACCCCCAAGTATCTCTTGATCGCACTGCCATGAAACTCTTGTAATAATTTGGAAATATAATTCTCGTCTTAAGTATCTCGAATTGCCTTTGGCGGAGCAGTTGTTGCCCCTTCTATGCATATCCTGGATGTCTGTTCAGATCCTGTAGTAACTTGGCCCTTATCTTCCTCAGCTCCTCATCTCGTTCGCTCTCCGGTCTCGAGGCTACCCAATCTAGGACCAAGGGTACCGATAGGGCCTTCAATTGGGGTTTCTTCACATTTCTCAACAGTGTGTCTGTCGCCTTATTCTCCAATTATGGCCGGTACTGAATCTCAAAGTCATATCCCAATAGCTTGGATAGCCATGTAGCGTCGGAACTAACCACTTGCAAATTCCCTGACTTTTCTCCTCTTTCCCTGTTTCCATCATAATGTTGAAGCTTCTTGTAGTCGCTAGCTCCAACCCCGGCCTCTCCACGATCTGATTTGTTATGAAGTTATGTGTGGTTTGGTTATCTACCAACACCACAATTGACTGTTTCCGATCCACCCCATCACCTTCATGGTGTGATTTGGTGTAAATCCCACCACTGAATTAAGGGACACCTCTGACACATCTTGTTGGGTGTTGTGTGGAGCCAAATCATCCTAAATAAGCAGAATGTCGGTGCATAGGTGCCGACTATGGGTGCAATTTGACAGAGGGTCTGGCTCATATGCGTCAACCTGTGGGTGCATATGCACCCATTTGTGTCTGGCTATAGAGAAGTCAGAGCCATGGGCGCATAGGCGCCCAATTTTGGGCGCCAATACAGAGGGATTGGTGCTTAGAAACCAAGTTTGGGCGCCAAAGCTCCTGATGCAGTTTTCTTTTGGGATTTCGATTTTTTAATCTCGATTTCGAGCAAATTTCGTAGGGCTTGGTATTTCTTTCTTCCATATTTTTCGACAAGCATCCCAATGAAGGATAGAATTGTCAAAGAGGTGGATTTCAATGATTCCGCATTATTTTTGCGTCGGATCAGAGAAAAGATTGTGGAGCGAGTCTTGTAAGTTTTCTTTGTGTATAGAGAGAACATATGTGACTTTTTTTTGTAAAACCTTCTGAATTTCATAGTGGAAATTTCTAGTGGTGTGATTTCATAGTTTGTTTTTCATTCTGGGGGTTTTTCATATAAATTCTTGTGTGTGTGTTTTTTTTTTTGTTGCTTTGATTATACTTTCTACTTATGGCTTGTTCTGACTTTCTCGAATTGGTGTGATACCGTTATTCCGCGGTGTGGTTTAGTCTCTAATTGATTCTAAGCGCCGATAAAGTTGAGAATTGCTCTTCATTTAGAAATTTTCTATCACATCGAAATGCAGATGCTTCTCCTCCACCGCCTCATCTTCTGATTCCTCACTCTCTGTATCCTCCTCCCGAACTAAAAGAATTAGAAGGGAGCTTCTTGTAAAGGTGACCTGAGGCATTTTTCTTGTCACAACGCACAATCTTTTTGCTCTTTTTTCCTGCATGTTTGCATTTGTGAGGCACTTGAAATTACTCCTTGAATGGGATTCTGTACTGAAACCACGTTAATATTTTTGAAATGACACCGTCTGAGCTCTCAGTGTCGTGACTGTTAAGTTGCTCTTAATCATTTGGGCGAACTCCATCATTTCCCTCAATCCTCGCGGTCCCAAGGGGCGGATGGCTGCACTGCTCGTTTGTAGTGCTTTAGGCCCTTCAAGAAGTTTCTTTCTAGACCTGCTACAAAATTCCCCCTCAACCTCCTTAACAAGAGCTCGAACTTTATATGGTATTCCGTAACCGTCCCCTCCTGAGTCAGAGCATAGAATTTCTCGTGTAGGTCTTCTTTTTGTATGGCTCGAAAATGTTTCAACAAGCATTTCTTATACTCCTCCCATGAGTGCATCAGATGTCCTGCCTCCATCCATTGAAACCACGTTAAAGCCTTTCCCTCTAAACATAATTTTGTTGCCATGAGCTTCTCATTGATCGCAAAGTATCGTTCTACCCGATTCATCCACCCACGTGCAACATCATTTTCCAAGATTGGCATTTTCAATTTTCTAACCCTTATATTTTCACCCCAACCCCCTTTGCCTTTGGTATTTTCCCCTATGTATCTAGGTGGAACTCCCTCCTTTGATCATAGGCACGCCCCGCTCCTGATTCCCTCATTCCTCCATCGTGCTCTTTCACACCCCTTACACCATCCCCCCAATTTTCGGCCCATCCCCCTCTCTCGGAAGGCTTCACTCCCCCTCATCTCGGAATCCTGGAGGGATGCTCTTGTAGGCAGCTGTCTTCTTCGTATTCTCGCTTGATCTCTTTCCCTTTTGACTTGGGAAAGGATTCTTTGATCAACCCTTGGTTAGGATTTGCAACTGGAGCGGTCGGCACGGCCTTGGATTGCATCTCTATGAGCTTTTTGATCATCTTCTGCATTTCTCCTATGCTCTTAAATCCATCCTCCATTCGACTTTCAATGGAAAAAAAAAATGCTCTCCATGTTGGCGAATCTTTCTTCTATTTCAGATTTGATTTGCCCTATCTTTCCTTCTACATCCATTTTTTTTGCTGCTATCCCACCAAGATATATGCTTTAATACCAATTTGATACGCTCCAAACTCAAAATCAGCAAGCAACAATAACAAAACAACGATAGATAGGTGGAAACAAGTCAAATAACGACTGCTCTTACGAAACACAAATGCAAATAGGCAAAACACAACAGTGATCTACTTTTTGAGAGGTAGATTGGCTCTCCCACAACCCTAGGCGTCACTCGGAATACCATCAAAAGGAAAAAAAAAACATAGCAACTACCAAATAAATGCATGAAAGAAAATAAACCCTAGGTTCCCCTTAATAGAATTCTCCCACAAAATTTGAAAACTTTCCTTCCAAACCTCCTTTAATTTCTCCTCCTTAAATATGTGATTATGACCCTAGTTGGCCCCACCCACCCCCCTCTCTTTCCTTCTTCTGCGACCTATTTGGACTTGTCTGCTTCTTCACGCGATGAAGGCCAGCCACGTGGGCTAGCTGGGTTGCAATCGGCCGGTCGGTGCAGACCCCTTTATGGGCGTAACAAAATCCCAGTTTACTTTCTAGGAGTGTAGGAGCTCTTGTGAGGAGTCAGCGTTGATAATCTTGAAGAGGTCCTACAAGTAGATGGTTTGAGAATGAACTGTGAATGCCTGTCTTGGTCAGCTAGCAGGTCAGCCAGAACTAGTAGAGGTAGTTGGTCAGCTTTAGAGAAGTGAAGGAGTGTTTCAAGTTGGCTTATGGGTGGTTAATGTGAACTTTCATGATGGGACTGATTTGAGGAATTGTACAAGGCTCGAGATGTCTAGAAAAGCGATTTATTTTGGGGGGGGGGTTATAGTATCTTGGGGTTTATGGGATAATGTCATACAAGCTTTGGTGTGGGAAGGGCTAACAGAAGTAATGTTGACGTGCAAGAGATTCGAGGTTTACAAAACTTATGTGCCGCATAGGTTACATCTCACAAAGTTAGTGGGTGTATGTTAATGAGTTTTTGGCATTTGGTGGTGCATCACATGATAAAGGGCTATATTAGGAGGAATCATTATGGGAATGGAAGTGATTTGGTTGTGAGATTTGTATAAGAACTTGTAGTATGAGTTTTTGGATTGGGATGGTATGTTGGGGATGATTTTTTTTTTAATTGATGATATTTTGAACAAAACAATAAGAAATTTTTGTTTTTTTAACTTTGCTCAAGTATTAATTGATAACGAGTAATTTAACATAAAGAAGGATGTAGAAGAGAGTAAAAGGAAGAAAGCACTTTGCATACAAAGTTTGGCATGATTTGTTTATACACCTTAAACCAACATTGACCTCATCAAATGATTCATTAATTTTGGTTTGATTGGGGCAACTACAACTTATTAAAAAACAATTGTGAAACTGTTGAATAATAATCCGATACTTAAAAAACTGGTGTCTATTACAGTTTTTTTTAATCAGACCGTAGCTAGAAAGCTGTCACAACACATAGCGAGGAGTGGTGGGAAAATGCAGATTTCAACAACAACTTTTTGAAAAAGCTACCAAAATGCAGTTTACCCATAAACAAAACTGCAATGCAGTGCCGCACCGCCACCGCACTGCCGTCTCTAACGGGCCATTAATCAACTGGCTCTAAAAGTCCATATAAAGAGTCCTATTGATAAATAAAAATCAAACCATAAAATAAATATATAAAAAAAAATAATTTTCTTAATTGTTTAAAATATGGATGATATCATCTCTCCTTATCTAAAAAAAAGGTAAAACAAAAGGTTTAAAAATTTTAAAAAAATTAAAGATTAGTTTTATAAGACTTTAAAATAGGTTCAATTTAGCTCCATTTCAAAATCGACACGAATTTTTACAGATATTCGGTCACACATGAATTTTATTGCAATAATCCATGCAACTCTCGTAAATACAAAAGATAAGCACATACAATTCGAATGTGGACAATTCTCCCAATTCCTACAATTTTAGAGGTAAGAAATCTCTCTCAAACCTTAAACCTAAGACTCACAACTCAATCTCATGCATAAACTTAACTCTCGACATAACAAATATATTTATACCTGAAAATAATAATAAAAAAAAGACTAAATTGCCCTTAGGCGTATAAAAGACAAACTTGCTCTCATGCTAGGTGCTTTTGTAAAAATACTCCCCTCTCCTCAAAAAAGACACATTATCCTCAAGATGAGAAAAATGAGTGTTCATCCTCCCCGACAGCTGTTTCTATTTTTTCATTCTCTACTTTCTCATCCTGCACCATGAGAACTTGTAATATGCGATCCTTGCAACGGTGTTTTGAGTTAAACTTCTCATCACACTGAAAACATAACCCCTTGGTTCGCTTTTCTCAAATATTTGTCTTTGTAAGACGCTTGAGTTTTACTCTCGGTTGTGTTCCATTATTCATGTCCCGTGCAGTCCCCTCTGGGCTTCTAGTGTCTGAATTTTTGGCATTATTGTGGCTACAACAATTTCGTACGATGCTCCATTTGTGTTGCTCCTGTTGATTTCTTCATCTGGCTTTTGTCTTCCACCATCTGGGCTAGCTTCATCATCTCCCTCAATCTCCGCAATTTTAGTAGTCAGAGTGTTGCCCGTATGTCGGGTTTTAAGCCCTTCATGATTCCCCTCTAGTCCTGCTTCAGAAATTCCCCACAATCGTCCCAATAACAGTTCAAATATCTCTCTATATTCCACGACCATCTCCTCCTTAATCAATACATAAAATTGCTAGTATAGGTCTCCTTCCTGCATAGCTCGGAAACGTTTCAGCAAACGATCCTTAAATTCATACCACGAACGAATTGAGTATCTAACCTCCGTCCACAGAAACCAGACTAAGACTTTCCCCTCCAAACACAATATGACCTTCACGAGTTTCTCCTCCCAATCCAACTCATTCACCGCAAAGTATTGCTCCGCCCGATACATCTACCCATGTGTGTCTTCTCTCTCAAAGATCAATATCTTCAACTTTCTAACTCTAATATCTCCAACCAAACTTCATCTTCCTCCGGTGTCCCCCATGTGTCTTGGGTGAAGCTCCTCCTTCGGTCATGGCCATACCCCAGTCCTGATTCTGTCACTCCTCTTTTGTGCTCTTAGTTACGATTCTTCGCACGTGTCAATTCCGTCAACCTTCTCAGACGACAGAAGACGCGATTCCTTCGCAATCTCCTCTGTACGAGGTTGCGGGTTCTGGTAAGGTGCGATAACGTCAATCTGGGACATATCAAGTCTCTCCCCGCAGATCCGACTCACTTGTTGCGCGTACGATAAAACAAGTCGGATTGAAGGCTATGTATGCTGAAATTTTTGCCAACAAGCCAAAATTTGCTT
>NEWO01000147.1:131767-150175 GCA_003013225.1 Phalaenopsis aphrodite | reverse complement strand
ATAGGAAATCTGTCTCTAATCTTAGTCCTAAGACTCACAACTCAATCTCATGCATAAACCTAACCCTAGACATGACAAACTTATTTATATCTAACAATAATAATAAGAAAAGACTAAATTGCCCTTAGACGTACAAAAGTCAAATTTGTCCTTAGGTTAGGCGCCCTCGTAACATTTTGTTTGACTCTTTATGATTGGCTCTTGAGATTTTGACTCTGTTGTAGTTAATTAAGTTGATTGATCAAACAAATTTTATTGCACATCACCATTGGCTGTCCTAGCTGTTTGTTGTGAACTACTAATGGATAATGTGGATGGCAACCTGGCAGGGAAAGTTAGCCTTTTTTACTTCTTTTAGTCATATGTTGTGGTTGTGTTAAACTTTTATCGCTAGATATTCTTTGTAAACTAAAATAGTATAATTTGATTTATAGATTAGCACTTTATGGAGTATTTTTGAATGGAGAAGGTCGAGGGAAGTAAATGTGAAAAGAAACGATGATGCATCACTTTCCAAGGTTTTAAAAGCCTAATCGAACCGGCCCGTTTCACTATGAAGTGGGCATACAGTTATTCCGGGTAGCCTTGAAAATCGTTTTTGCATCAAACCAATAAAAATTGTTGTGAATTGCTAGCCAAAATGGCGAACCGATGAGTTGGTCTTATTTTTATAGAACTATCCGTCCAAAGCATATTTTTAATTATTTTTAGTTATCAATTCAATGATTAAATTTTTTTCATATAAGACTTATTACTATAGTTATAAATTATATTAATTTAAACTTATAATTATGAATATTAAAACCTTAAATCTAATTAAAATGAGTAAGGGTGTAAACGAGCTGAACTTGGTGAGCCTAAGGCTTGGTCGTGTTCGACTTGTTTGAATTTTTTTTTGTGCTCGAATCGTGTTCGAAATGACTCTCAAATTGCCTGTTCGTGTTAGGTAATTCTTAAACTTTTTGTTCAAATTATGCTCGTGTTTAGCTCGGCTCGAAATAATAATTTTGTAAAATTTAATAAATCATATAATATAATCAAATTATAAAATTTAATTTTTATTTTAGAACTGCTGCAGCTCCAGAGACTTGTCAACGAGTCAAGCTAAAGAGTAAAAGTGATTTTCATAGAAGACATTTTTATTATTTATAGAAGAGCTTTTTTTAAAAAAAAAAATTGTGCGATGTGGGATTAAATCTCGAACGATCATTCTGCCATTGAAGAAAGCACGTGATGCAAGCTGTGGAAGCAAAACCGGGACACACGGACATGGGAAGCTCTTAGCATTTATATTCACGACACCATGCAATTCTTATGAATTTAGATATCAAATATATTATTTTTTTTGTTTTTTTATGGACATGAGCTGAAACTGAAACTGAGAACCTGAAATATAATTCTAGTAGTAGTAGCTATAGTGACAAAGTTATAAATATGGGTGATCAAATTATTAAAAGTTGTTAACGTTTTAGATATCTCGGGTCTATTCTTTAAAGTGATGGTGATATAGATGAGGATGTTATTAGTAAAATTCAGGCTGGTTGGTTGAAGTGGAGGAATGCATCTGGCGTATTGTCTGATATAAAACTTAGCTACCCGAACACATGCTATTCATGAACAACGAGTCTCCTACATGATGTGGGACTAAAAACTTTGAGTGCCAAAGTATTATTTGGGCAGTGAAAATAAAAATAGTTGGACATTGAAAAATGAGTCTTAAAAATATTAGACGAGCAACAAAATATTGAAATATTATAAAAGAATAATGTTATTTTTTTTTCTTATTAATTATTACAAATTATGCTATTAGCTTAAAATATATTCTTTTTATAAATTATATTAATATTTACATGTTTACATTACATTAGATTTTTAATTTTCAAAATATATTTTATATATATATATATATATATATATATATATATATATATATATATATATATATATATATATATATATAGTTTTTTTTTATATTTCTTATACATACAATTAAATGCTGTTGAGTTGTATATGAAGTTTTAAATTTATAATTACTAAAAATGTTAGTTTCGTTAAAGCTGTTACATATTTATCATATATTAATATTATTGTATCATTTAAATCATATTAAAATAATTTTAATATTTATTATGTTATCCATTTAAACCCCTATTGAACCTTGAACCTCTCCTTGTAGTTCAACAGTTTTTCTGATTTTCACAAACTTATCACATTCTATTAGCATAAAGCTCCCTTATTATTACTCATGTCATCTCAACTATTTTCACAAAAAGAAAAAACAAAATTGAATTTGTAGATTTGAATTGTTCTCATATCCTTAGAGTAGGTCCGTAGGGGTGATAATGAGAGGTGCTTTGGCGGGCAGGTGTTGGCCTGAATATGAAATTTTAATTTTGGCTTTTGAGTTGACTCAAGCCATGTTTATTAGTTTCAAAAATATTTTCTAAAATTTTAATTGATTTAATTTTCTCTCTCTACATTGCTATAATAGATAGAGAGAGGAGTAGGCATTTTTTATAAACAAATAAATATAATTAATTAATTAATTAAATTTGTGTTAAAATGATTAAGTTTGAGCATCCCTTACATATAGAAAATTGATTTTGATATTATGCTGATTAAAATTTAAGAAAAGTTTTAAGGCATATTTGTCAAGCCTACCAATGAGCATGCTGACGCCAAATAAGCATTTAATATTTTTTCTTACATGGCTTATATAAATCCAATCATTTGAAATGCAAGATTGATACTTGGGAGAGAATATTATTTCTGTCTTTATTATTTAAAGGCATGGGAAATTATGAAACCAACTCGCCTATTTGAAGAATTTTTGTTTATCGATGGGATTTTGTCGGGCTTTGTTCCTAATTAAATGTGCATGAATAAGAAATTACATCTATTGTTGTCTGGACATTTATTAACCTTTTTTAGGTTTCTTTTGCATTTGATTGTATTTTTTTTCTGAGCTGTTATTTAATTCTTGTATTATTCATCATATTTTGCTTATTTTATTCTGATGTCTAGATTGACAGTTATTATAATTATTTGTTCATTGACCTTTTTTGGGCATGTGGTATAAAACATGATCGTAAATTACTAGAATTAAAATGAAAATATGACACTCAATAGGACACAATAAAGGAAAATAATTCATGTAGCCTATCCCACCTAGTGGGGTGGGATAAAGGCTTGTTGTGGTCGTCCTGTCATCTTGCAATTGAATATGGTTTATCTTGCTCTGTTTTGCTAGTTTTATTTCTTTTTATGATTGCACACACAATGCATAGTAGCAACTTATAATTTTTTGAAGTTTTTATTTGAAATATGAACTTTTCAGCCAATTTACGACGAACTACTAGCTTTGAAGCCCTACAGTCAGCAACCAAGTATGAGCCATTGCTTTATTAATTTCTCTTTCAACTTTATATGGTTTCCTTTGATTATATTTATCTGTCCTTTTGGGCCTCTGTATATCCTTAAATAAAGTTTTAACAGGTATATGATGTCATTCTTTTTATAATTTGTTTTTTAATTTGTTCTTACCTTTTCTGAACAAGTGCATGCGTTTAGATGTGCATTACTTCATGCATTACAGTCCTAATGGATTACTGTTGACTGGCAAACAGACTGAACTGTGTTGTTGTTGATATTTTCCTTTATTAGTTGGTGCTATGCTTTCCTCCTAGTTTTGGGGATCCAGCTTGACAAAGACAAGCTAACAATTTTGGTAGGGTTTTTGGATGACCTAAAGGCTTGGAATGTGGTATGATGGGAGAATCAGGCCTCATGATGCTTTATGGAGGCACGAGAGGTTTTGTGGCTTCTTGAGTTACCTAATCCAAGGAAATACTTGTATACTGCATTAATGTATGTATTTGTGCTTGAAAGTTCGTGTGTGTGTTTAGTCATTTGTTGCATTCATGCTTTTAGAAAATTCGTGATATTAAAATCTTGATAAAATCAACATTTCTTTGTTGCTTATTTTGATGCACTTCTCTTCCCTTTGTTTAGTTCAAACACAAACCCGCTTATTGTGATTTCTCATAAGATGCAGTGGGACAAAGGAATTTTGTTCTTGCTATGGGATTATGCGACTTTTCTAGAACATTAAGTTTTTATGTTTTCCAAACTTGTGTAACTTACTGTATTGCTCTTATAACCTTGGAGTGGTATCATATTCTGTTTGAATGCTAATAACTATCTTTTTAAAGAGCTCTTCCTGCAGATTATCTGAGGCTGGATCAGGATATTTTGTCTCCTCTTGCTGGGAAGAAAGAGCTTTACACCTATGAAACTCGTGACTTCTGGGAGCAGATCAAGACACCTGGGTGGGTGCTACCTTTCGAAACTACCAATTCTATTTCTCTCCTTTCACCATGAATATATGGGAATTGATAACCAATTGCATTTTTATGATAATCAGGATGTCTTTGAAATGTTCAGGCTTGTATCTTGCTCAATATCGTCATACTTCCCCCCATCTTCTTTCTAGAAGCAAGGGAAGTAGAAGTGCTACCATAATTGATGATGTTTACATTCATCCATCTGCAAAAGTACATCCAAGTGCTAAGGTACCAGTTCTACATACTTTCATGGATCCCCAATTTGTTAGGAGTGTGAATTTGTTAATTTTATTGGTTTGATTTTCCAAACTTTGTCAAACTAATCGGTTTTTGTTCTCATTTAAAAACTAGACCAACTAATTTAATTTCTAGTACCAAACTTAACTAACCAAACTTTTTGTTTGGTTATTTCAGCTAGTTTTGTTAAACTGAAGACCAAGCAATTCCGGATTCTTGGCAGGAATCTGATCCTGTAAAATGGCCCTGAATTTTTGAAAAATAATGGCAAAACTGTAGAATAAGGATGTTATAAAACTAACCCAAACATGAAAACTGGAAATTCTGGCACCAAAACCTGCAATTTCCTCCTAGAAAAAAAGTGTGTTTTCATTTGAGATAACAGCAGTTCTTTGTGAGAGGAAACTATAATCTTCTTTGTGGCATAACCAATTTTTTAAGAGGTAGAGATGTTGGGTGGGGTGTTTTAGCTATTATGGGGCAAGGCGTAGGCCTCAAAAGTATCGGATGTAAGCCCCGCAATATATAAGAAATATAAAAATTAATTATTAAGAGATAAAAATAAGAATTTATACTCATTTAAATTTCAAAATAAGTTTTCTTGGACTAAAATATTCAAGATTTTGGTATAAATCCATCACAATAAGTACAAACATATAAAAATAAGTAAACATGTTTGAGACAAAAAATAAACTAGTTATGCACAATCAATCTCAATTATTGAATATTATTCATTCTTCAAGTCCTTCCTCAAAATCTTCTTTCTTTTTCACTAATAGTTGTATCTAAATAACAATCAGGTCCTTCACGTTGTCTATATTTATTGTTCACTTTATTAAAGTCATCGTCTCAGTCTTAGGTGCATTCACAAATTATTTCTCTTTATCATTTTTGCCTATATTATAAAAAAACAAACAAATTAATTACAAATACTGCACATCAAACTAAATAAAATGTACCCTCAAAATTAATACCAAAATATATACTTTAGATGCAAATTTCACTGTAGCTGCAGTAAAATCATTGTAGCTATAGTGAATTCACTGTGGTTACAGTGAAAATCCGAACATTAATGCATTCTTACATTTTTATTTCTGCAAAATTGCGGTTCCTGTAGGTGATAGGCTTGGATTGCATGACGGGTGTCGTTGTGGGAGAGATGTCTCGATTGCTGCGACTACACAATGGGGAGAGATGTCTAGATCACATGAGGCTTTCTGCGGGAAAAACGTCTCGATTTCTCGAGGCTTTCTGCTCTTTATGCACCAGCGTAAGAGTGTGGGAGAGGCGAACATGTGCAAAATTCATTAAAAGGCATGTGGGTGCATATGCCTCATGAGCCTAATTGGGCTGGGGCCTATTGCCTTACACTTCGCCTTAAGGGCAACAAAGGAGATAACTCAAGTGTTTAAGGGTGAAAACTGGTTGTTTTTCTAGCGGTAAATTGCTGGCTTCTATTGCTGCAGAAAATGATGTTTTCATCTGAAGAAAACTGTTTTCCTTATTCCTCTACCGGCAGTAGTTTACATTAACCAATATCATTATAATGTAAACATTGTAACATAACATAGCAATTAACAACAAATCATATTTTTTGAGTTAGCACCTCACACAAAACAGCAAAGCTCAAAGCACTTACTCCTAGTGTAGTTCATCAACACGGATACCTAGCCCATTACAGTAATATTCACCATCAACATAGAACTTGAAGTTACAACCCAAATTTAAATGAATGAAGGTAGATATATTTAAATGTTTGAGCAGGGATGTCTTTCAAAGAAATTGCAAATTCCTGCCACAGTAATTCACGGCTCATGTTATCTTGATATTGTAACCTTCAAAGTATCTTGCACGAGTTGACATCTCCAATTCTCATGAGTCAAAGAAAATAACTAGCTGGAACGAATAAGCAAATCACTAATTGCTTTACTAGTTTATTATTTAATCTGCTTGACTAAATATAAATCGGCTCTCTAGTGTATCAAGTGTTTTAGAGTATAAGAAATAGTGCAAATACTTTCTATAATATAAATCGGCTCTCTAGTGTATCAAGTGTTTTCGAGTATAAGAAATAGTGCGAATACTTTCTATTTAAGTTACAAATTGTAAGCTGATAGCAGATATTTTAATATTAGATGAAGTATTGGCATCTTTAAGAAATCTGAGAGAAGAAACTATAAGAGATTATGCTTGGTTACGATGACAAAACAATATTTTACTTAAAAATATTATGCTCACAAAATTTTTTGTCATGATTTATGTTTTCTTTCATATAAAGTGGAGTTAATGTTCCAAGTCCAATGTTATGTATAAGGTTTGCATGATTACAGGAAACTGTGAGATGCTAAAGGCATTGAGAGCACATCTCCCTGTTCTTATTGAAAACTTGAATGCCACTTTGTAGATGGAATCTGCTAAAACGTTGCAAGCTACTTAAGTGTGCACAGGAAAGACCTGTCCAATTTCAAATTCACCCAAAATTTATCAACTTCTGAACACTTGATCTACCTACATGGCTAAAGAAAAGATAAAAATTTTAAGTTTTTTGTAAGATTAATAGAGAAAATCAATTTACTGTACAAACTGCCACGTGAGACTGAGACACTGGCATTGATTCCCTGAAAATAAGCCTGTTGATCTGAGGTCAGGCAAACACTTTGACATGATTTTCTTCAAAACTAGTTTTACTTGACACTCCTTCTAAGTAAAACTGAAATTAATACCTCTTAATAATTAATTTGCTGGGATTTTGAAACTTTGGACAAGCCTAGACAAGAAATGCTTTGAAGCCAATATTTGCGACATGTTGAAACTTTAACTTGTCAACAATCACTATGACTGTAAGGGCTTCCCCAGCAGACCATTAACTTTGAAACATAAAATATCATTCCTTATGTTGGCCTTCCCTGCTGGTTGAAATGCTTACTTAGCTTGTTGAGTTTCAAAACTTATTTTTGTGTGTGTGTGCGTGCGTTTGGGACAACCACTTAGGTTAGCCCATGAACTAGTAGCCGAACTAACCTTTGCATCACTAGGATAAGTCTTTTGGGGGAAAAAAATCCAATTACTCATTGTCTTTATGAATTTGGCGATGAAGCCACACTTCTGCTGTTGTCTTTGACACCTGTCTCTTTTCTTATGTTTTGTGGGTTGGTTATTGATGAGAGGGGTAGCACTTTTGAAATTATTTTGATTGAGGATTTTGCATGGTAGACTAGGATTTTGTGAAAATGACAGTGGTTGAACTTCTCCATGATGAGCATTTAACAAGGAAATTTATTGTAAAATTTGAATTATATAAATCACTGTAATAAACAATCAATTGTAGAAGATAAAGAACTTGTAATTATCAGAACAAAAGCCTCAACTTATATTATGTAACTTCAGTTGGTGTGATATTAACAATTATTAATCAATGCTATTCAAAGGTAAAGTAATACCTGAGTGTAATATGTTTTAAATTGTGGTATCTAATACAAAATAATGGTGACGTAAATGATATAGTTTGTATAGTTAAGGGCTATGATACACCAATACTTTATAATATGAAACATACAATGCTTGACATATGCATGACATGGCATGTGCGTGATATGTGTCATGCATGTTGCAAATGAGCCTAATTAAAAATAAATAATATTAAAAGCATCGACTACCGATGGAGGATTCTAATTTGGAAGGATATTATCGGCATATGCTTTGAACAATTAATATATTTAGATTACATCTTTTTATGATAGTCATTCTTTTATTCTCTTGCAGAACGACAAAATTTATCATTATATGAAGTGGATTATATGTGCTTCATGTTTATTTTTCTGTGCAATTACTATATCATGCTTTTAGTTTGTTGGTATTCCTCATTTGGATTATTCTTGTGTTGACTTATTACACTGACTGAATATGCAAAATCAGGCATTGTGTAATAGGAAAAGTAACTTGCTAAGTCATCAATATTTTTCTTTGTCAATCAGACAATATTCTTCATTTCTATTCAATCTTTTGTTAGAATCTAGGGTGTGCTGGTAGATTTACACCGAATCTATGATACGCAGATACTTCTAACTAAAGGAGTCGTGCAATGTCCGTCGAACACAACATAGAAGCATCAAGCTAAAATAATTTATCGGGATATGCTTTGAACTATTAATATATTTAGATTACCTCTTTTTATAATGTTTATTCTTTTATTCTCTCGCAGAAAGACAAAATTTATCATTATATGAAGTGGATTATATGTGCTTCGTGTTTATTTTTCTGTGCAATTACTATATCATGCTTTTAATTTCTTTGTATACACACATCCTTCCCCCCCCAATCTCTCTCTCTTTCTCACACACACATATATACATACATATATGACCTGTCCAACACATATCATTTCACTATATTTTCATTTTATTACTACTTGACCAAACTTGGTTTAACAATTCTTACGGTGGTGGTAGGCTCTGGAGGGTTGGAGTCATTTGTAGATCAATGGGGACAATTTGGAGTGTTTTAGATGCAGTAAGGTTAAAGCGACAGACTTGGACAGGGCACGCAGTAGAAACCCACGACTATATGAGAGGACAGAAGGTTGATGGTGGTAGAGAAGGGAGGAGGGAGTTCTTTAGGATGATTTTATTTGATTTCTAGTGGAGGCATCATGCTTATTTATAAGCAATTATAGTATGAGTTTAATTTAAATTCAATTGTATCTCTCTTTTAATGTGCTTGTAATTCAAAAGTTATATTATCCTTTATGAACTATATAATTTAAGAGGAGGGATCTTATCCTTCCCAAAACTAATCCATGAAATTAGAAACAAATAAATTTAAAATTAAAATACAATCCTATTCAAAATAAGTTCAAAATGCATCCTAACCTTGGCACCCACTGCTTAGCTATCTATTAGTTCGATTTTTTGTCTTTTGATTTTGATTGCTATGCTTTTGATCGGTCTTCAACTTTTTCTTAGGGATTCTTGTTAACTTAATTTACAGTCTCAATGGTGTGATTTGAGAATCAACACCATAACAGTCTCCGTCAAGAGATCTAACCATCAGAATTCCATATCTTATGATTTCTTTTGTTTCTTCATGATTTGGTGCCCAATTCCAGATTATGAATGATTTGTTTGATCATTATCTTGATTTTATTCCTTGATCACAAGCCTCTTATTTAGGAGAATTTTGTTCCCGTTCAATTATAGCTCCAGATAAGTTAAGGATGTTTGCCCAATTTTTCTTTGGTTCACCGCATTGTCGCACTGGGTGAATACACCCTTTGTTAATGTGGTAGGTTATTTCTTAACAAGTCTTGTAGTGGTTTTCTTTTATCACTTGATGTCCAACTCCGATGATAACTCATGCTCCATTAACATACCTCTTTCAAGCCTGGCCATCAAGCATAGAAGGTTCTAATGGCGCATCAAATTCTCCATATTTGCCATTGATTACATCTCCATGTATATTGGTATAATTGGCATGTATTGTCTCCTATCTTCTTGATAATCTAGAACGGCGCATATCATATTAGCTTCAGCTTTTTGCCTTCTTTCTATCATTTGCCTAAATGCAATCAAATATGATTACTTACTTGGAAGTAGGCTTTGACAAGATGCTGATCATACTTTTTCTTGTCCTTCTGTTTATCTTTTTGCAACTATTTCTCTAACATATGTATTATTTGAATGCCTTTGAAGAACTTTGTGTTTTTTCTTAGTTGACTTCAATTCCATCATTATTCATTAGTAGTGGGGGTGATGGAGAAGTTTATGTTTGGCTGGCTTTGGGAGAAATAAACCAAACATATCTCAAATGGAGTGTTTATCTTCGATGAGTGTACAAACTTTGTTAAAGGAAAACTATAGGTAAGGTATCATATCATTCTTACTCTTGGGCTGCTTCTTACTATAGTCTCATAGAAGATGCACGATAGTTTTATTCTTGACTTCCATCTGTCCATCAGTATGTGGATGAAAGTGGTTTTCCTTAATTGGCTTTATATCCATCATGGTTCACAATGCCTTCCATCAACGCCAGAGGAATTGAATATCTATGTCAAACAAAATGGTAGTTGGAAGTCTAAAGCATGCCACATATTTTAAAGGAATAATCGATTAGGCTTCTTCCCCGATGATGTGTTCAAGATAATTATCTTTGTAAAGTGATTGAAAATACCAAAAATTTGCTCCTTCTTTTGTATCATATAGCCCTTCCAGTAAGTTCATGATAATGCTTTCCCATGGACAGCTTGGCACTGGTATTGCTGTATGCAATTTGAGCTTTATGACAGTTGGAATGGATTTATTGCATCATTTGTACCCATTCACAAACATTCCTACTTCCTTTTTGAGCTAGTAGGTGTGCTATACAAGTTCTACATTGTTTTTCCCATTACTAAGTTTTAAATGACTTCGGATGAATGAATCTTAATCATCCTGTATTTAGTACGTCCAACGAGTGTACATGACTTTCCATTGTTATAAAGGTGCCCATCTAGTCAAGGAAACTCAGATGGTTATGTTTCTGTCTTCTAGAACTTCTTTTAAGGGGAATTAGTAATACGGGAAAAATCTTTTTTAAAAAACCTGTAGTTCTAGCAAGTCAGTGGCACATGTACTGAATTGTAATTTAAGGTGAATAGTCTTATATGTGAGAGATGCAAATGGTTGGGATGTGGCTGATGGTGATGATGATTAATTTTTTTTTTTAAGTGATTAATTTTTCACATGACAGATCCCACAAGTTCTTGCGAACAATTATGTAACTTAATATTTTACCTACTGTAATAAATTATGCATATAAAGGTACTCCAAAGTAGTGCTATTTTAGTGATTTCTTTAATAATTTATTCTTTTCTAATTGACCTTGCATCATCACTCAGCACATAATATTCATGTTGCCTCATGTAACAGATTGGCCCAAATGTCTCCATTTCTGCAAATGCTCGCATAGGTGCTGGTGCAAGACTTATCAGCTGCATCATTTTAGATGATGTTGAAATTAAGGTGTGAATCGGTTGTGCATAAAGCTAAAATGCTCAAATTTCTCAAACCCTCGATAACTTCAATTATTTTGACTCAGGAGAATGCTGTGGTAATACGTTCTATCATTGGATGGAAATCATCCATTGGAAAATGGTCGCGTGTACAGGTAAGTTTTCTGCTTCAGTATTTATTATTTCATTCACATCTAACTTGAAGAAACATGATTGCAAACTGTGAATTTTTATTTAAACTGTAAGGTATTAATCACATGCCTCCTATCACTATTTATAGACTCATAGCTCAAGTTAATAGATAAAGTTTGTGCAGGATCAATCTCTATCTAATTTTAAATTAATTCTACAAGAAAAACATTCCCAATTAATTTCAAATTTCTAATCAACCAAACAATACCTCAGGCCCAAAACCTGCATACCCATGCCTGGTTTACTAACTTCAGACTGACAGTAGCCGTGTGTCCTTTCCTTCTATCTTCCTATATTTATTTGAGTTATGGATATGTCCCTATATTTATTGGGCCCACACTTTGTTAAATAAATGCCAAAAACCACCAACCTTCCCATCAACCAACACATAATCATGTATATTATAGTTTAAAGAAAAGTTTGGTCATCTTAACCCTATTGCCTTGCATGAAATATTTGTAAGGTCATTTGTAATGCCTTGATTCTGTCTGTTGCTGTGCCATGAGCCTTTAAAAACTGGTAGAAACATCATTTATTTTAACACTAATACATGTGTTTATATATAGGTAAATACAAACAGTAAAATAGAAAAGAGACAATGAGAAATAAAGATTTTACAATTATGAGGTTAAATTATAATGATAGAAATAAAATATGAAATTTAAAATTTTCAATCTTGTAAAATCTCTATGATAATACTTTCTCAAGCTAGAGTAGATGCTAGAGTAGACACGCACATATTAAGCAGTTTCAACTAGCTCAAAATTTGAAAAAATATAGCGGGCTCAGAACTTTGTTAAATAGGTCTTCTACCTGATTGTTTTGTTTAAAAATCACGCGTTAAAACTACAAGGAAACCAAATTGCTCTTTTAAAGTTTTTATCCCATAATATTTTACTGGGTAAAATGTGCTGTTGTCCCTATCTTTTAGCTTTATTATTGAATCTGAAGATATTTTAGGGTTTTGATCTTCAATGGATCTCTATTATAAAAAAACATCAAAATAATCATCAATTTTTGGTTGGTTATGCCGCTGCTAAAGCAAAAATTTTTCCAGGAGATTTCTTCATATATCCTCGAATTCTCATAAGTGTCCTAAAGCTCCTTGAATGGGTTTTTAGCACAAATGGTATATTAGATTGGGTGATTGCAAATAAGCCTGCTTAACCATACATTGTTAACAACAAATAATTTCAAACATTTAGGGTTTGTTTGGGACAATGGTAGTTGTTTGAAAAAGCAAATTCATAAAGAAATCGTTATTCAAAAAATTGTAATAGCTATTATGAATTTATTTTATTTTCAAAAAGTCAAACCACAGCTTTCTGGCAGTCACCACACTTTAATAGCTCATATTAAAAAAAACAGCTTTCTTCCATAGAAATTTTTAAAATACAGCATGAAAGAAGTTCTCTAAACAGAGCCGTGATAGCGATAAAATATAAAGTTGGCAAAAAGTTGTTCCAAACAAACCCCCATCATTGGTTGTCCATAGTGTCGTTAGAGACCCTTTGAAGTTTAGATTCCTTCAGTACTTCTGTGGCATATATTCTTTGAGAGAGAAATACTTTTATTTGTTATTTATTTTTTGGCTTTGAAGTTAGATTCCTCAAGTAGTTTTGTGGCATCTAGCGCTTTACAGTCTACTACTAAAACTCAAAAGAACATAGGACTGGTATATATTCTTTGAGAATGAGAAATATATTTCTTTTTTGATGTGAAGTTTGATTCATTAGAAATGTTCTGTGGCTTATAAAACCTTCACCTCTCCAATCACTAGTTATACAACTTAAGATAGGGAAAAGTGATGGATGTAAAGATTGTTTTTAAAATACTTGAAACATCTTTTAAATATCTTTTAGTATTTTTTTTAAAATAAGTTGATTTATTTTTAAAATAAAAAGTAAAATTTTGAAAATTATACTATCAATTATATATTTAAAAAATAAAATAAAAAATAAAAGAGAAATTTACATGCATAACTCAATTTTTATGTATTTAGAAATCTAAAGCCTTAAACTTCAATATTTGCATTTATATCACTCATTATTTATAAACTTTTATAGGAAAATATGTATTTCATTTTTTTTAAAATGCAATTGATAGCAGTATTTTTGATATGATATTGATGATTTGAGTGCCATGCATGTAAATACACATGAATTTTGTGGTCTATATATGTAAATATTCCAAAGCAAAGACAGGAAACGAAAGCGAAGGTAATTAATCTATTAAACTACACATTTCTATCCAGCAGCTGTGTATTATTTTTCAGCAATGATCTATTGATTCTCCAAGCTCCGAATTATGTAAATTAACTTGTAAATCTCTTTTTTAATCTCAGGGTGAAGGGGATTATAATGCAAAACTTGGAATTACAATCCTTGGTAAGATCAATTATATACCCTCTCAATTTCTCTTCCTCTTTCAGTGTCCATTATTGCTTTTGAAAATGAGCCTTTTACTTGAAGGGAAATTTACGCACATACCACACAATTCCCATATATTTACATATTTGACACCCAAACTTTGATCTTTATATTAAAATTTTTGGTATGTATATGTAAATATGCCCCTTGGAAGTTGAAACTAACAGTTAATTGGCAACAAATCAGGAGAGTCTGTAGCAGTGGAAGATGAGATAGTGGTTATTAACAGCATTGTCCTCCCAAATAAGACCCTCAACGTTAGTGTACAGGAAGAGATTATCCTCTAATAAACCTCTCATGCTTCTATTCCACTTATCATTATCTTACTTATTGTTTTATATAAAGACATCTGGAAGCTTCATTCCTAAATCTTTTAATGTTAATTCGATGTATTTGGAAAATAATTTGTATTTTGTTGAACTCTGCTTCCAGTTTTATTTTGCAAAAAACATTGTTGAAAATAAAAATTTATTTGGCTTGTTGAATGTTGGCTTACCTGTTGTAAGGTGCATTGAAGGAGAAATTGTTAAGTGTGGCAACTGTGTGTTCGGACGATGGCCTGGATGGAGTGGCGACTGTGCGTTCGGACGATGGCCTGGATGGGCCGACGTGCGATTCATGGCAGTGTCGCTGCATTCAGACTGTCATTCGAACATGCGGTGAGCGCATTCAAGACAGCAATCAAATTTAATAAGATGTTGATTGGTACAATTTGCATAATAGAAGTAAATTTTAATATTTAAATTATACCCAAAATTACTATCAAATTACAAAAAAAATAAATTTTTATGTCTTATTTATTTAATTCACTCTTTTAAAAATGAAATATAAATTTTCATATTATATTTTAAACTGATTATGTTTACTAATATGTTAAACAAATAAACATTAATACTTATACTCTAGATATGTATAGGATGAATGTACATACATACCAAATTTCTTAGGTATTTACATTTCTAACCCCCAAACTTTGATATTTACACTGCAGCATTTTAATGTCATGAATGCTGCCAATTAAAATGCATATTTTCACTTCTTTTAAAAAAAAAATTAACTAAACGGATTTGTAAATTCCTACCAATGCATTAATTTATACCTGGAAATGCATTGTTTTTACATAATGATCCAAACATTTTGAAAATATTTCAATTCTAAAACTTACTTTTGCATTGCATTTATTTTGGCAGCCAAAACCTATAAACTCGTATTGCACCAATTACAAAAGATTTACAATAAACGCTCTAAAGTATCAAAATTTTCCTGCAAACTCTCCTTCACCGAAAACAATACTCACAATTTCAGAACAGAATCAGTCACAAAATCAACTCATAACTCTTCAAAATCTTCAAAGCAAGATGATGGGATCTCTGATGGAACGATCATGGCAGATACAGCTTTGAACTGCAACAGCATCACAAAAAACAAATTTTTCAGGATAATTACAGCTTAGAATCACATACATACCCCCCAATTCCTATGTATTTACATATCTACCATATTAACTTTGCTTCTTCTTCTTCTTTTTTTTACTTTAATACCAACCAATTATGTAATATTGAAGTTTTGGTGTTGGATATGTAAATACATAGGAATTGAGGGGTATGTACGTAAATCTTCTTCAAAATGCAAAAAAGAAAAAGAAGGGACCTTCTTTTGCTTATATTTCTCTCTGATAGCAGTTAAAGATGAGAACTTTCGATTCATCTGCATATTATGCAGAGCTAAGACGCAGTCTTTGAGATCAGAGGAGCTGTAGCCTGTGTATTGTTGCAGCTTTGAGCTCTGAAATTACATAAATTACAGAAAAAAAAAATTAAAATTTTCTTCAAAGGGTTGAAATCTGAAAAATATTTAGCTATTTGTAAAAGATTTAGATGGTATGAATGTAAAAAAAAAAAAAAAACAGCAAAGTTTAGGTATTAGATATGTAAATACATGGAAAGTTTGTGAATAAACTAAGCTTACCCAAGGATGCACATTTGGATTCATGGTGAACCTTGCAAGGAACACAACAGATGCAGCAATCAAAGAAGGCAAAAACCGAATGCAGTCATAATCCAGCAAGCTCAACTCAGCAAGAAAATTAGCCAATAATTCCGACTGCAATAACATATATATATTAATTTTCAATAAACTATCATAAACATTAAACAAATTTAAGAAAAACAGAAAGAAAGAAAGAAGCTCAGATTACATTCTTGTTTTCAATGCCAGCATTAATGAAGTTCCTTAAGAATGTTTTGGCAGTAGGATTTCCCATCTCAAAATTCAAGCTTTTCAGTATGTTGGCCTCCATCTGCACCAACTTCAAACAGAACAAAAAATCTCAGTTTCCAAGCTAAATCACATCTACATATCATAAATAAAAATTACTAACCTCTTTCTTGGTATAAGTATTATCAGTTATGTAGCAGAAATCCTCCACCTTTGGCGGCTCAATCTCTTCATATTTCCTGCAACTCCATTGATGAAGAAGATTAAAAACCAGACGAAGAAGAAGAAGAACGAAGATAAAAGAATTCTCAAAGAAATTAGACTTACGATGCAATGAGCACAGAAGAAACACCCAAAAGCTGCAATTTTTGCTTATCTACAGCATTGCATGACAGAAATCTATCAACATAGGAAACTGCGAGATAAAGAGTGTCAGATAAGAGCTTATACTCTTCAGCCACTTCAACCAACCAATCCACCAAAATCCCTCTCATATTAGCAGATATAACCTTCTTCTGCACCTTCTCCATATAATTCCGCATCGGCCTTCTCCTCTCCTCTCCCTGCAATTCCCCCCAAAAACCCTAATAATCCAATTTTCAACAAAAAAAAAAAAACAGAATAAAAATCCAATTTTGAGAGTGGGCGTGCCTCCATAAACCGGAGATAACCAAGAACGTCGGCTGCGTAGGGAAGGCACAGCTGGGGATCATCTTCTTCATTGGCGATGTTCGAGAGCTCATCTGGTACGGGCTTGGCGCGTCTCTTTTCTTCTTTCTGGAATCTGGATCTGGTTTTGGGGCCATGATCAAAGTTGGAGAGAGCCGGAAGCTCGGCGAGTGCGCGGCGCTTGATGGGTGGAGAGATGTCGGGGAGAGCGAAGCGCTTCTTGGAGGCGGCAATGGTGGGGAGCTTCTCTTTGTGAACCATGGCGAGAAGAGGAGGGATTGGAGGAGAGAGGGGATAGGGAAAGATTTGAGCTTGGAGGTGGAGGAGGGAGGAAGGAGTGGGGGGAGGATTAGAATGGGGGATTTGAGGCGCTGTGATTTGAATTTGGAGGAAATCAGCTCAGTTTTTGTTTGAAATTTTTTAGGGGAAAAGTAATGGTGGGATTTGTAATGGGCGGAGAGGGGAGCGCCAAAATCCTTTTTTTTTTCTTGGCGGGAGTGCGTCTTGTTTGTTTGAAAGGAAATCAATTGAAATGGGTTGGGAGGGCTAAATAGAGGGAGATTTGGGGCTGAAAATTTAAATTTTTAATCCAAAGTTAGATCAAAATTTTAAATTTTTAAAAATGTCTTTTTTTTTTAAGTGCTGCAGACAAGACTGATTAGCTTGTGAGCCGACTTATTTTAAAAAAAAAAAGTTAATTTAAAATATATTAAATTTAAATATTATTATTTTAAAATATTAAATATGTTTAAAAAATAATATTTTGTATTTTATATTAAGTTATTTCTTATTAATTTTCTTCTAATTCCTCATTTTATTTGTTATTTTGTTGTAAAAATATCTTAAATTTATATTATTTTCTTTCTTTTATAATAAAATAAAGTGCACAAGTGAGTGGACTCGAACTCTTGGATTTAAGCTCGAGCTCAGACTTGATAAAATTAATCGAGTTCTGGCTTAAACTAAGGATGTCTCGATCTACTCAACTCGCATATGCAAATGAACCAAATTCAAGCGCGAGGTATAACTAAAAAATTTGAGTTTAATTGAAGGGTCTAATGATGATCAAATTTGGCAGATCAACCTTACATCAAGCGGCTAAATATCACTCAATTTTAAGCTCATTAAAATACTTAAATACGAACAAAATAATGCATGGTCAAAAGAATCAGCACGAATCTACAATTAATGTCCGCTATATAATTCATTTCTTCTTGTTTTATATCTACCTCATTATTTATTCCACCCTTGGTATGTGAACATCATGATTTAAATTAGCCAATTAGGGTTAATCAAGTGAAATGATTTTTAATGGTCGGTCGGGCTCAATCTTGTT
>NEWO01000147.1:81678-118642 GCA_003013225.1 Phalaenopsis aphrodite | reverse complement strand
CCATAAGCCTTCTGCCCGAGGTCCTAGTCAAAATTTTGTTCATCAAAAGAGGGAGAGGTTTTTTTTACAAATTTTATGAGTAACATCCTCTGTAAATGCCAGATAAATCCAAATCATTCCATCGAATGATCCAAAAAGATCCCTTTGATCAAATTATATTCCACGAGCATTTAAACGCCTTAATGATGCAGAATCGAGTGATCTTGGGCTCACTAGATTCTGATCGATGGGATGCTTGATTTGACCACAACTTCTGTTATTTTAAATCCACTTAACCATTTAATTTCCCATCCAATGCATGCTGTCGCGCTTGAAAGATTTGATTTAGGCTTGATCGGACCTGAATCAAACAAATATTTACTCCATTGGGCTCACCTTATCGAGACGATCTATTTTGACTTCACGCTTGCTAGATTTACACCTATAGAACTTGAATTTGAATCATGCATATTTATTAGTTGAAATATTTCAAAATTCATGCACGATTAAAATATTTTTTGAAAGTTGGGAATACTTTTGATTTAATTTTTTGAAAATAGACACGGAGTAAAATCCTGCAGGATTTTTGGTTTTTTTTTTTTTTATTAATTACTCTTTTATGAGTTCCTCAAAATGCGTGAGATTAAAGAAACCAAATTTTGTACGCTACCGTACGTGCGCACAGAATTTAATGCTCTTAATGGCTCAATAAAAGTAAACAGCGTTACATAACACTTTATACTGCACGTAGAGTTTCGTGAGGAGTCCAATAAAATCAAGCTACACGTGAAAGTTAAAAAAAAAAAATCGGCCCGATAACGCGAGAATATTCCTCCCATTATCGTGTTATTGTGTATTATTCAAATATTATTAATGTGATATTATATTATTATAACAGCAGGAATATTCTCAGAACACAATAACACATGAATAACATACAATAACACCTGAATAACACGGGAGGAATATTCCCCAGTATTACCGGGCCTTCACGTGTGATGTTATTTCATTGGACTCCGCACGCAACTCTACGTGCAGAATCCTGATGCAATATTTTTTCCAATAAAAGTGACGCAGGTGTTAATTAATTTAATAATAAATAAAAATTAAAAGAAAAATTTACATACATACCACTAAATTCTTATGTATTTACAAATCTAACCCCTAAACATCAATTTTTTGCATACATGACATGCACGAAAACATGTATTTTACATTTTTAAATGATGATTGCAATATGAATGATCTGCGCGGCATAAAACATGAAAAATGAAATAGAAGCAGGAAAATAAGAATAAATAAAAAATACTCATCTTTGTTATAGGGAAGCATTTGATAATTAAATTACAAAATTATATAATTATCTTCAACTAATCCTGAAATATTTTGAATTAATTACATCTAAGCCTCGTATTGTCTAATGCTGAGAACAGATTAATTGAAGAACGAAGCAGAAGAATTACTCATCTTTGTTGCAGGTTTTATCTTCTCCATCCAGCTCATTGGAATCACTCTTCGGATCAGCAGCAGCAGCAGTCTTAGCTTCATTATACTCCAGAAGCTGCATTAAAGATTATATAAAAAAACACTAAACATTGCAAAACTAGGGGTGTAAACGTGCTAAACACGAGCGAGCCCAGGCTCAGCTCGTTTATGTTTCGAGCTCAAAAATGTGTTCGTGTTCGGCTTGTTTGCTTAGCGAGCCGAACATGAGCCGTTCGCGAACAGAGTCTTTTTGACAACCCTAATCACGTAACCATAAGATGTTTAAGGATTGGGACAAGATTTAAAACATCATTTGAATCTAATTTAATAATTTTTATTCTATTTTATTCATTAATACTTTTAATTGATTATAAATATTTGTAGCCTTGTAGTCAATTAATTTTTTTTAAAATATATATATATATATATATATATATATATATATATATATATATATATATATATATATATATATATATATATATTATTAAAAAAAGTAGCAAAAAGAAAAGACAAAATTGATCCAGAACAAGCCCTGTAGCACTAACAAGATGGAAAATTTACAAAAAATACCGCACAATTCTTATGTATTTACATGTCTATTACCCAAAGCTTGATATTTACACTAATAACATCTTGGAGTCATAAACCAATGCATGAAATGGTGTTTTTCACTTTTAAAAGTATAGTGATGGTGGAGTTTTTTATGAGATAAATACTAAGTGGTATGCATGTAAATATGAGTGTTTGTTGGAATATAAATACATAAGAATTATGAGGTAAAAATGTAAATGCCCCTAACAAGATTTGTTAATCAGTTAAAACACCTAATATCAAGCCCCACTTCTGATTTGACGTTGGACACATCAAAAGATAGCACTTTTCCCAGAAACCTCACATATTTTGAAAATTATATGTAATGCAAAAAAAATGCCATATAAATGAAGTTTCTAACAAAGTTACAATCAACTAACGCAAACAAATGCAAACAAAAAAAGGACAAAAGGATTTATGATCAGTAAATTTACTAACTCTGGAACATTTCTAAAACCAACGCTTTCATGCGGTTCAAATTGGTGAAATATTCTCCAAATATAAGGTGGAAAACTTTTTAATTATAAGAAGATTTGCATACAAAAACTTCAATTTTTACATATATGCCTACTCATCCATACTTAAAAAGGTCTCTTTCACATTTTAGAAATTGAAGTTGAGGTATTTTGATGTGATATGAAAGATTTGTGCGGTATAAATAAAAAAAGTAAAGTTTTGGTGTTAGATATGATACATAAATACATAGGAATTGGGAGGCATCTACAAAAATGCCCCAAAATAAAATGAAAAGCATTATGTGAGAAATATGTTGAGAGACGGACCTGCTTTACTTCACCATTCCACAAGCAGTGAATAGCTACGAATCCAACAACAGCCGGAACAATATAAAGTAGAGCTGGCTGCAAGTGCCAGGAGATTGGAGCAGAAATTGTTAAGAAACAAGCAGGTAAGTCAATAAAAGAACATCATAAAACTCCAAATATTTATTTTAATTTTTTTAATTAATTTTTTTAAATTCCGAATACTTGCCTGTGCAGCTTGAAACCAGTTCATCACAGAAATTGTAAGCACCAAACCAACAGTGTAGCCAATAAAAGCACTGTTAAAATAACGACCTTGAAGTCCCCTCGAAACATCAAACCGCAATGCCAAAGCAACAAAAATACCTGAAACATAAATAAGATATGGAATCCAATATCCTGAATAATATCCCAAACAAAAACTGTTGAAATCACATCTATGATTACAAACTATACATATTTTTCCAGCAAATCATAAAAGAGGATATTTAGTCCATGAGAAGTAGCATTCCCTGCAATTTGGGCATAAGAGATCAGCAGATTGTGTCGGTTGAAGATTTATATGCCCGTCTGAATTCTTGATGGAGATTGTCGGTAGCGGTGATTCTCATATCACATTGTTTAGAAAAAAGAAGACATCAATGAGAGTCCAGAAGCAAAGATTGATCGCATATTAGAGGTTTGGTGTTCCAAATCAGGAGATATGAAGTCTATCTCGTTCGATATAAATATAACATAATGTAAGATTATGATGAGTTTTAAAATTTGAAATTGTTTTGGATAACTATTTTCTTCTTATGGATTAGGATGAATTCTTCCTAATTATATTTTTAAATTTGTGATTAACTAGTTTGTTATTTAGGTTCTCTCTGTGGTAGAGTTTGTTTAAGATTGGACAAGATATTATAGGCGGGTGTAGTTTGCCAATAAGAAGGCTTAATTTTTCGCAATAAAGGCTATCGGAATCTCTCTCGATTCTCCCTTTATTTTTTTTCCCTCTTTTCCAGAGACAGAATTGTTCCCGAAAAACTGTAGAGGGTTTGGCATTGTACCTATAGTGCGAGTTATTGGAACCACCGCCGCCTGCTCCTAGAATCCCTTGGCATGGCCGAATACTGCAGGTAGGAGAACTTTGAAGTGTTGAAAAAGATTAAAGCAAAAGGACAAGCCAATTTTCTGCATTCCAAAATCAGTGAAGAATCACAAGTTTACAGCTGTAAAGAGTCGAAACCTGACAGGGAAGTCTTTTATAGCAAGAACATGAAGCCTGGAGTACCTAAAACTAGAGATAAAGCTCGTTGAATACAACAAGAAGTCCAAACCAGCGAGAATAAGTCGTATATGATGGGATAATGATTGAGTTGCCATTGATTGGATTTATAGAACATCAGAAAACCTCAAGAAAAACTCCTAAAACATGTCTTAATCATGCTAACTGCTCATGGCGGATAATAAATAGAATCAAGTTGGTATTAGAGCACTTATTCTTGGAGCATCGTAGAAGTGAGATGGAAATTTCAGATAATGGGAGAATTCTAATAGTCCTAAAATCACATTGAAAGACGAGGAAAAGGAAAATTAAAAAAAAAAACAAAAAACAAAACCAAGAAAAAATGACTGGAAAAACGAGTCATCTACAAATCTTGGTTATCAGTATAAATAGTGATAATGATAGGGTGGATAAAGATGTAATCCACTAACACCACAGAGAATACTAGTGATCCAATTCACATTTTTTATTTTGCTTTCATGGCCCTGATTAAATGTTTGTTAGGCCAATAATGTCGGCAGTATGGGAAACAATTGTTAGAATGAGGGGTAGCATGTCGCCATAAATGAGGGTGGGACTATAACTTTTAAAATAAAATCAAAATGAAGATTCCAACTTCTAATAGAATGGTCAAGCAAAGAAACATGGTGTGAGTATTAACCAATACAAGGCATACATCACTTGTATGGGAGCAATACACAGGACAGTGATTTTTCTCCTCGTCTCAAACTAAGGTGCCATGACTTCGGGAACTTCTGTGACCATTACAAATGAAAACAAACAGTGCAGAAGTAATAAAACTTATCCGATCATACCAATGATAAATGTTAGAAAGCCACCCTGAACTTCTAAAAAGTAAAAGGGAAGGGGAAGTACGATTGTTAATGTTGTGATGGGCAATATCACGAGTATGGTGGACCAAGGATGGACAATCTACATCTCTGACAGCAATGTTGAAAGATAAAGTGATAAAGTCATCATTTAACGTGGACTCACAAGAAGAATTGTTCATTTCATCCCAAGGATACAAATCAAAGAAAAAACCATTATTAAACTGACAGTCCAAGTAGGTATGCAGTGCATAATCGCCATCCTTACCATTGCCACAAGACAAAAGATGAGCTCAAGAAATTGTTAAGGAATATGGAGCGCGAGTGATAGATGTAGAACGGCAAGCTAGGTGGGTAAGCTTCAAAATGCCGCCAACCAAAAATCAAAATTATGTTTTTCATGACTATCATAAAGAAAGGAAGAAAGAAAGCAAGGCTAGAGATCTACAACAATTGGAAAAACATGCAACACTCTTCCCAAAAGTGCACAAATTATGGCTAAGTAATCCATAAAGCATAACATCCAACATGAGTTGTCTATCCTACTCTTTCATTTGTTAATGGTCAATTATAAAAAAAATATAAAAAATTTAATTATGATCGTCTGACCGACTATTCTCGCTTTGATTAATTCTAAGACCCGAGACTGGTCGTGACAAAAGTGGTATCAGAGCAAATGTTTAGGATTAATTAGTGTAGTCTTGATGAAAGAGCTAATATGATAATTATAAACAAATATTAATAATAATAATAATTAAAAAATTAGGTTAACTTAAATTAATAATTATATCCATTCATGCATTGGGTTACACTCAAAACTATAGAAGAGGAACGTCCGATAAAAAATTTATGAATAACTAATGTTGACCCGCTTAAATGACTCGAGACTGTTTATAAATTTTGAAGACAAGATTTTTGTAAGTGGGGAAGATTGTGAAGTTTTGTTTTTATTAAATGGGGGAGAGGAAATGAGGAAAACCAAAGGGAGTGAAAGCAAGAAGTTGAGCAAAGAGGGAGATGAATCGAGATGAAGTGAAAAAGTTGAAAACCAAAGATGTGAAGTTCGCCGATAAAAATCATTGCAAAAAATAACTCACATGTAGAGTCTAAAGAAGAGGACGTCGCAGTCTAGGAACATCGTTGAACAGAGGAGGCGATGTCAGAGAAGACGATGCAACGGTGTCAAGCAGAGGAGGTGTTCCTCACGAGCGTTGCTGCGGTGCGAAGGAGACATAGTCGTGTGCAGAGGACTCACACATGGATCGGGGCTTTGATCGTACCCTTAATCGACCGTCAAAGAAGATATGAGCGACTCTTATAGAAGGAAGACAAACCAAATTACGTGCAGAGAGCGAAAGGAAGGGTGCGACTCAACTGCATGGGAGGCCCGAGCGTAGCAGAGGAGATGACGTCGGTGACAAGTAGAAGATGTGTCATCTGTAACGAGCCACGATCGAAGGAGAAGCTCTCAAGTGCTGTCCAACAGACGAGGAGGTTGATGTGATTCGATTCGAATCTGAAATGCATGAGTGTTCAACCAGAAGAAGGGAACAAGAAATTTGTGCGAGTCAAAGCCGAACTCTCGTGCTCAGTAACAAGATTTATAAATGTTTCTTAAATTCATTTAATAATAATAAAAGTAATATATATATATATATATATATATATATATATATATATATATATATATATATATATATATATATATATATATATATATATATATATATATATATATATATATATATTATTTATTGAATAGAAAATTAAACCACATTAGATAAAGTAAAATATGGAGATTTTGTATATGAATAACGTAAAGTTAATAACTAACTAAAATAATAATTTATTTTTAAAAATTTTGTAATATAAATATCATGTTTATGTTAGGTTCCCAATTTCGAAGAATCGGCGTCAAGTCAAATTAATCAACATCAAGATGAGTACTCATATTTTTATACTGTCGTAATATTTTGCTTCTTTAAGACCAAATACATTCACTAGTTTTATCAATAGTTATATCGAAATCACTGCAAATTCGAGATTTTGAATTCTAATGAATGTTTTGTTTATGTTATAGAAATGACATATGTGACAACATAATTTAAATTATCATTTGAATGATTTATAAGCATAATGTCTGATACGCAAATGAGAATGAAATGTATTTTTAATAAATATTGATTTTCATAGTATGCATGTATATACATCACTGACTATGATAGAATTACACTTTATGATATTAACATAGAAACACTAAGATACTCATGAACGTAAATGAAAAATAATATTCATATTGAAGTATCTCAAGTAGTATAACTTTTAGACAGTGCTTGTATGATAGAATATGCATATCGGTTGAATGCTCTCTTTTTTTCATTATATTACTGTAGTTTAGGGTATGATTACTCACTGGGTTATTTAGCTCACTGTTGTTTTATACTAAATTTTCAGGTATAATTAAGTAATTTAAAAGATGAGCGTTAGAAGAATAATGTTTATAGAAGACGTGGACAACCAATCACAAGATAAATTTAGATATAATGCTTTAATTTAATTTGATTAACGACTCTTTCATTTGTTAATATTTAGTTATAAAAAAAATAAATATGAAATTAAATTATCACCGTCCGATCGTCTGTTCCCTCCTCGATTAATCCCAAGCCCCAGATCAAATCATGACAGCTATATTCATCAGGGTGAATGATAATCAACAACCATAGTAACACGACTTTGAGTATCATCTTTCTAAATATCTAAATTTTTAGTAAAACATGTTAAAAGCTCCTAAGGTATTTGGGGAATGTATTACATCTACTACAATAGTATAAACTCTCTTTCAACCAAAAGAATCGCGAGTAAATTAGAAATCCCTCCTTTATCTAGGATTTGGACAGTAACATAGTAATCAAAATTAATAATTTAATACTACAAAATCAAAGGCACCAAGGAATGGCCTAGACTACAAATAGTGAAGCCAAAAGCAAGATAGAAAGGTAAGTGAGACCCATGTACTAGCGCTGTAAAATTTATAGCAACCATTAGAACTGGAGATAGATGTAAATAAATACACATAAAGCATGGTATTAATGCAAAATAAGAGACCTGTTACTTAACACTCTAAGAATATAGCATACTCGATATATGAGTTGATAACTCACCTCTGACAAATCAAGTTGATAATCAAATTAAAAGGGGGCTGGCAACAAAATGGTCGATCTGTTATGTTGGTCACCTATAACACTTTCTTATTAATTATTATGCAATTGATTACCAAAAAAAGTGCTAGAAAAATTTCTTCGCCAAAGGTGTAACAGAAGACATGAAGAGAGCAACTCCTACGTAATGTTATAAGAGATGGCCATCTCTAAAAGTGTGACAACTATATATACCAATTAAGGAAACCATTTCCAATAAAATGCAGGAGGTTTAGAGTGGAGAAAATATTGCAGCTTATAGGCAACAACAACAACAATGAAAATGACAAGCCTTTATCACACTAAGTGAAGTCGGCTACATGAATGCTTTTTCTCCATTGCGTCTTATTGAGTGTCATATTTTCATTTAATTCTAATAGATTAAGATCATTTTTTATACAATATACCAAAGTCTTTTTAGGTTTACCTTTGCCTTTGTTAACATAATTCAAATCTAAAACATATAATCTCCGTATTAAATCATCCGATGGTTGACGTTTAATGTGACCAAACCATTTAGGACGACTCTCTCTAATCTTATCCGCCATTGGAGCTACACCAACCCTATATATTCATTTCGCATTTTGTCTTTAAGTGTCAAGTCACACATCCAACTAAGCATTCTCATCTCAGCAACACATAACTTTGTATTATGCTTCTATTTTAAAGATCAACATTTTGTGCCATAGAGCATTGCAGGTCTCACCATCATCTTATAAAATTTTCCTTTTGAAGTCTAAGCGGTACTTTTCTATCACACAATATGCCTGATGCATCCTCCACTTCAACCAACCAACCTGAATTCTACCAATAACATCCTCATCTATATCACCATCACTTTGAACAATAGACTCAAGACATCTAAAAAGTTCACACCTTTTAATAATTTATTGGCCAGATACTTGTAGTGATATTTATTGGCTAAAGTGGAGAAAACATTGTAGTACCTGCAGTGATATTTTATTGGCCAAACATGGGACGTAAGTGCATTAGTGGATGCGTACTTTGCAAAACCCTCAAATCCGTAAAAAGGAAGTTTGGGTTGTTCATGCCACTACCAATACCAAGCAATCTGTAGGAAAACGTCTCCATACATTTTCTAGGAGGGTTTTCCAATGACAAAATGGGCTATCTATCTTATTGTTGTCATGGATGTATTTTCAGAAATGATTATTCCAATTCCTTGAAAACAAATTATCACTAATGAAGAGGTAGCGCCCATGCTCATTTTTTTTTTAATTATTTAAAAGATTAGTCGGAGGCTATTAGACAAGCATCCCGACCAACCTCATGTGCCTAAGAATTCTATTCCGCACATAGGCAACATCAAACCCGTGATCCCAGAGGCCTTACAAACTATGTCAACCAAAGAGTCATGATAGGCGGCACAGGTGACAACCATGCTCTTCTTCTAAAATATATAGCAACACTTGGATTACGTAGTTCCAAGCAGAAAACCTTGTAAGAGGAGAAGTTGAAATCAATCAAATATGTGTCTTTTAAAATTCTCTAGAATTGAGCCAAATTACCACATAGAAATGCTATCATACATGAAGATGTATCTGCAGTAAATGCGGAGCTTTAAATCCTTCAGGAAATTGATTAAGTGAGACATTTTGCATTAGCAAGAAATGCTCGTTATCAAGAAAAACTAAATCATATATTGGGAAAGATGGGCATACATCTTTTGCTCGTCTCTAAAATTTTAATTCCTCCATAATAGAGGACATGCGATTTAATTATTAAACCACAAAAGGGGTAGTCAATCTGATTGTCCCCAGTTCAAAAAGATCCATGAAAAAAAGACGTCGTCAGAACTTGTATATTACATTTTAAAAAATAATTTAGTCATCAAACTGTGAAGGACAATTTGGGCATCAACGACAGGAGAGGTTGAGATCAAGTCATTTCATGATTATGGACCATCCTCTTTCTCGATGAAGATTGCCAATGGTGGGAGTTACAGACTAGGAAGAATCATCAAACGGAGGCTTGTTGATCAATATCAGGATGCAAAAAATTTAAATTGTTGGACTAAAATGTTGATTCCATCTGAATAAGGATTAATTATAAATTTCGAAATTGTTTTGAAAAAGTTTTTTTTTTAATTTCTGAATTAGGATAAAGTTTGTTATAACTATCTTTTAAATTTAAGATTATCTAGTTTATTATTTATTAGGTTTGTGGAATTTCATTATGATTGCATAAACCTCATCATCTGTTGTAATTGCCTAAAAAAAACTTAATTTCTAGCAAAAATAGGTAATTAGAATCTCTCCAAATTCTATCCAATTCCCCCTCTATTTCTTTCTCTATCTTCAAGAATTTGAAATTGCTCCTGTAGTAAAGAAACGTAAAGGCATCAATAATGTTCCAGTAGTCGAAAACTGCAACAAGGGGGGGAAATAAAAAGAGTTGTACGATTTCTAAAGCAGGTTTGGAGGAACTAAACAAGCACGACTGTTGTCCAAGTGCAGAATAATTCCAAATCAACGAAGAATTGTTGCTGTTTACAGGCCTAGGGAACCAAAGCCTGAGGAAAATGTCTTCTACAGCAAGGAAGCAAAATCTAGGATACCAAAATCGAGATCAAACCTGCTTTCCACAGCAAGAAAGACCATCTACAAAGAGAAACAGTGATGGAGGTACCTTAAACTGATCAATAGATCATTAGGGAAACTCCGAAAAAATTCATAAAACCTTTATTAACAATTCTACTTGGGTGCTTACAAAATTGCAATGATAGATTGCTTTCGAATCGATGGATTAAACTGGAATAAAGAAAAAATCAAGACTAGCTGCAAACCTCTCACTTTTGTGCTACAAAATAAAGAATAATCAGGCAAAGAATTAAAACATATTCTAGAACTGCCAATAACACCATGAATAATTCCTATCAAGTATCAAATGATAAAACTCTCACCAGGTATTACAATATCACCCAGCCCAAGCATGGAAAAAGGTCTTGCAGAATCTGATGTGGGGAACAGAAGCTGCAGATTAGCAGAATGGCTGAGTAGAAGTAGATGAAGCAAGTTCAGCAAGATAATTTTATACAAAAGAAATACTAACCTTTATCGGAGCATCAAACGATTTGGCAACGCTAACCATCACTGGAGTAAAGAACACCCAAAATATATCGTATACAAAAAGCCCAGCCTGTGAAAACAATAAGAGTTGATGCACATTTAATGAATGAAATTCAGATAAACAAACATGTTTTTCTTCACAGTAAAGCTCAAGAAAGAACAGAATAGGCCATCTTGATTTTTTCAGTAAAACAGAAAAATAACTAAAATAAAAACAATGCTTTAGTCTAGATGTAAACATGAATGGAAAATTGAAGATGACCGCAACAACAAAACTTCCACCTGTAATAATGGCTAAAAAATATTTTACACATAAAATTTTTTAGGAACAAGAATGTTTGACATTTAAAATAATTTCCATATTTTAATCCCAAGAATCCCGCAGATTTCCCGCTGCCTAGTATTTTTAAAAAAAATTAGTGAAAACTCAAAAAATATATATATTAAGAAATTTGGTAGTTATGCTGAGAAGTAATGCATGTAAAACAGAAAATAATAGTTTTCTCTAAAAATATAATACATAAGAAAGCTTATGAATTATTCAAAACATGCAGAAATATAATCAATCCTAGTTTTTGCAAAATAAAATTATTTTTCTCACCAAGAGGATGGCACCCGTCTTGAACGAACCCAACGATAGCATCTCAATGCCCTACAAAATAAAATAAAATAATTGAATGACCTATAAAGTGACTAAATAAAGTAAAATAAGAAAAATAATTCTAGAACGGCAGTCTCCGGTACGAAGACATCATCTTCACCAAATAAAAATTAACCCCATTGTAGCATATCATTTACTCAATTTTATTAAAAATAATGTCTCAGATTCACATCAAAACTAAGTAGCTGGCTTTGATGTGATACATAAAAGCTAAAATAAAATTCTTGGTTAATGTTACACTTGCCGTGCATCTCCAACCATTTGGTTAAATAATATATACAGTTAGGTGGAGCAGGAATTGCAAATATGAATGTATGGTTCAGAATTTATAAAGATAGGTGCTATGGAAAAATGGAGCAAGTAAAATACAAAATGGGGACGATGCTGATTAAGCTGATTATAATATAATAATGAAACCTATAAAATGATCGGATTAAAACTCCTGTCACTTATGAAGAATCCGCTTAAAGACAGATCTCAATGATAGCTCAGCAAGGAAACCTCTTCACAGCACAAATATGCAGAATGACTTGCTTAGAATGGAATAATGTGAAGGAGAGAAAGCTTTAAAAGCAGACAAAATAATAACCAGAAAGCACCGACAGAAAAATACATGATACACAGCACCAACATTGGTTTATTCGTTGCAATTTAAAGTTAGTTATGATAATAATGTGGTAGATTCTAAAACCGATGTGTTCAACCATCCATGGGTTTGTACCAGATTTTTATCTCTGTGCTTAGGACATTTGATATTTTGACATTTTCAGTTTTATGACGGATTAAATCACGTGAAGATTTACACTTGGCTTCAAAAGAAAACGTGATGAAGGCTGTGCAATTTGGACTGAACTTTTAAATTTTTTTATGACAGATCTTTTTGTTTTTGTTTTGTCCCTTTTTTTTCTTAAAGCAAGCGATAAATCATAAAACTCACGGTAGCTCAAATCTATGACCACTGAAAAAAACAACCTTCTCCTTTTAACCAATGAGCTATAGGCCCTTTCAATCATACAATTCTTTTTTAAAGCTATGCTTCGATATGATTAAGCTAGCATATGCAAACATGTTTCATTAAAATAATAATTCTTTAGTTAAGTGACATTTAATTTGAATAAGACGAGCAACTTGCTCTCACTATGAACAACACTGGGCCTTGGCAAAACGCCTTTCACGTGCAAGCAAAAGTAAAAAGCAACTAATTGTTTCTACAATAACACACTAGCAAAAAAATAGGATGATGTTAAATATAGAGTTTAGTAGAATTCGAAAATGATACGAAATGGGATAGATTTCACATAAATTAGGGCAAGTGTCGGCCGTTATTTTTGAAAAATATGAAAATAGTTTTGATATAAATATGATTTTTGAAAGTAACATTTTGATTTTAAAATAGATGAGACCAAACGAGCTCAAATATTAAATAGTTTGAACGGCTGAGCACGATACTACAAATAATACACTATCCCGAAGCATAAGCATACCACTTGACAGCAGACTCAACTACCTAAACTAAGAGTTTGTGACATATGTTTGGTCTGCGAAATATTTTATATGAGGCCAACAAGTTCCCTTATCTAATATAGGGATTAGATAGGGTTACCTGGGTTCAAAATTCCCTATATAGGCAAACCCCTATACTTAATTACATCTTAAATGACCGGGGTCACTTAAGAAAACTATCGATTAAGATAAGTGGTTTTACCTTCAAAATTTCAAAGTTTAAGTTTCCACGATTGGACATGAGAGAATCAAATGAGAATGACTCAAATAGGAACAGTTATTTTTAAGAGATCCAAAGGAATGAATAGTAGGGGATATCACAGACTCAGGGAGAACCCCGATGACCTCCCAACTATCCTATTGTTTGGCTTTATATTTTTGAAATGATGTTGTTTAATGTTTAATCCTGCAATTTATTTAGAATTTAGGACTTATGTTCAAACGATATCTGATCATGCAAATAACCTAAAAAAATAGGAGGATTTACACTGTACCGTACGGTAACCTCGGAATCCTAAAGTGTTGGGACTTATAATTGCACAACAGAGTCATGCAAAAGCTTAAAAGTGATATATGAGGGTTTATGCTGCGTTAGGCAAATCACCTCGAAATCTTATGGGTTGTTATTTAAACTAAGAAAAGTGCTTAGTGATATGAATTTATTTTGACGTTGCTCTTTTGAATGTCCTCCTCGTGCTGCATACGGTATTTGCTCCAAGTTCCTCGTCTTAGCACCTCCGGATTTAATGTTAATTTTAAAGGTATATGCAATTGTTCAGTCAACGCTCTGCTGCCGGGTACCTCCTATAAAATCAACTATCGGTCTCCTATTCTAAGGTATAGTGTGTAAAAGTAACAGTAGCAGAAAGAAGTATAGTAACAAAATCTTTAAGAAATGAACTAGCATGAATTGCATTAATAAAAGAAATACCACCTAGAAAACTCAAGAAAGAGTGAAAAATGACCCACGACAAAAGAAAATTCGAGAAAATCGACAGATGACGCACGATAGAAATCTCGAAGTAAAAACGACAAATAATAGCTCAAAGGAAGTCACCAAAAAACACGGGAAAATCCCATGTTAAAGACCACGAGTGCTTTACCCAAAAATTCCAATAAAACATACGAATAATCCGATAAGAGGGGATCGCAAACACTCGGGTCGGGGTTAGGCTCAGTTTGCCCCTATACTGAGCCCAATATAAGGGAAATCACAATTAGATGCTCTCGGGTAGGAACAAGCAACAGAGAATCAAAGAATCCGAGACATAGAGGTTCACGGCCAGGAACAACCAAGAGGAGCAACACAAAGCCCCAAAAATCAAATAAAATCACCTTCATATATTTCAAACAGAGGCATCCATAATAGGGAGCCAAAACTGAACCACAAAATAGACTTCTTAAAGTATTAAAACGAGCTCCAACATATATTTGAATAGAGGAAATATCAGGAGATAAAACCAAACATCTGAAAATAAATTCTTTAAGATCAAAAGGAGACAAACCGAGCCCAACACAGGGGTAAACCGAGCCTAACACGGGGCAAATTGAGCCCAACACAGAGGGCAAATTGAGCCCACCACAGGAGGCAAACCGAGCCCACCACAGGGGCAAACCGAGCCCACCACAGGGGCAAACCGAGCCCACCACAGGGGCAAACCGAGCCCAACACAGAGGAAAATCAAGCCCAACACAGGGGCAAACCAAAAACACAATTTTAGCGCAACTAAACCCATCAAAAGAGAGCCAACAACAGATAAATTTTTGAGCCAAAACGAATCCAATACATAAAAAAAAACGCTTCCAGCTAAAATCCATCCAAAATAGAGCCCACCAAATGGGAAAACATAACAAGAATCAACTGATATTCAAAAGAATCCAAAGAAAACTGAGCCCAACAAATGGGTCAAAATAGGGCTATCAAATTCAAATCTCTTACAGCCTTATATTTCAAAGTTTTGTACTCAACATATGACAGATAATAGGGAACGAATAAGCATAAATGAATTCCAGCATATATTTGAACAGAGGTACAATTAATAGAGAGCTTAAGAATCAAGTCTCGAACCAACATTTCATTTAACATGTATTTCAAATAGCATTATAGAGCAAAATTGAGATCTCCAAATAGGCACCTAATAAATTTAAAAAAATAAATTTCCATCCAACATGCATTTCAAGCAGAAAAAGACAGCCACATGGATTATGTTCCATCTCATAATCCTATAGTCATTCTCATTCTTAATGCTAAGCTCAAATAAATCTTATAGTAGCCTTAATTTCCCAATTCCAGGCGCATTAGAAAGAACATGCATTCAGGAGTAATTCCAAATGACAGATATTAGAAATATTACTCATGTCGCTAGGTAAGAAATCATCAGCATAAAATTGCCAACATATATTCTTATATATCAAAACCAAGGCATGAGAGTAGGGTAATCAGATATCTCCTTTGAATGCTTGCAGAAGAGAGGAAGAAAACATCTTTTTAATGCAGACTTAAAGCAAAAAAAAACTTTAGAATAAATTTAAGAAAAATGCTTCTTGTAGAAACTCCTCTCCCAAAACCTTTGAGAAAGCAACGACCCACAAACACCCCAACACACAAGAACCTAGCCGAGAAGGAATTTCGGCAGAGCCTTCTCCTAAAAGCCTTGAACAGCAACTAGCAAAAGAAACTCATTTGTTGTTGTTCAAGGCTTTTAGGAGAAGGCTGAGTTTCGTTACTTGATGCGGCTGATAGAGTTTCTTTTGCTTCTCAAGGCTTTTAACAACTCAAAACAGTACTTTAGAAAGCTTTTTTATAGGCAGAGATGAAGGGGGGAACCGTCACCTATCACCGTAAGGTGGTCGAATCAAATAACAGGAGTGAATCGTCACCATAAAGGAGGAGAAAGTAAAACCTCAAGAAAAAGAAGGGTCGGGCAGCCGAGCTCCCACGATTGGAGAGTCGAGAGGTCAAGCGGCCACGCGAGGAAGGAGAAGAGTCGAGAGAGAGGGAAAGATCACCGCGCGGATCGCTCGCGAGATTTAGGGCTCGCACAAGAGGGACGTTGTTGCGGCTGATAGAGCCGCGAGATGGGTCGAACGAAGAGCTAAGTGTGCGGGTAGGGTGTAAATAAAGTTTAGGATTAAAAATTTTATTATAAATAATGATATAAATATAAAAATATATAAAATATATAATATTTTCCAAAAATAAACTTTGAGTTATACCTTTTATTCGTGCATCAAATCATAGCCACTATGAATGTCATTTTTAGGTAACTCTGACGTTCTGGACGCGTTGGCGTAGTCCATTTCATCGTCAGAGGTCGTTTTAAAGAATTCATTGATTTGCGTGCAATTTACTCGTGTGCGGAATTATGACAATATGGGTTGTCTTTCCTAGCTAACATTGGTGTCCCGGACGCGTTGGCGCAGTCCATTTCGTCATTGGAGATCGTCCGGAGAAGTTTGCATTTTTACCCATCCTTTAAGCTCAATTTTAGTCTGACATTGCGCAACTCAGTGAATTTTGTGTGAGCGTGATGATGAAGTCCTAAAGAGGTTTTCCTAGGGCTTGAGATCCTGATAGAAACTTCTCCTTGAGCCTTCACATGATAGTACTTAACCACTTGACCATATGATAATGATTTTGAGATTATCAATGCGAGACATCACAAGAGAAATAGGAAGTTGCTGGAATTTCTAAGGAAATGAATTCAAATACTAGTTTTCTAAGATAGTCAAAAGGAACCTCTAGAGCTAGATCCTAGGATCCTAAAGAAAAGAGTAATGACCTCAAAATGAGGTCAACAACAAGCTAAATATTTTATTTCAATAACTCAAAACAAAACAATCCAGATGCATAAAGATAAGCACCTACAATTCGAGATGTAGGCAATCTTTCCCAAACCCTAAGACTCAAGACAACAATCGCATCATAAATGTAACCCTAAACATATTAGATCAATTTATATACCCAAAATAATAAATAATAAATTACCAAATTGTCCTTTTAGCCTTGCGTCTAAAATAAATCTTTCAAATTATTTGACAGGCACAACATCGATGTAACATTTGCAACATTACTCCCCTCCCCCAAAACGACACATTGTTCTCAAGGTGAAAAAGAGGAAACGATTGTTGGATCAAGTCATATGGCGCTCACGTGGCATCCTCATCTAGCGATCATTTCCATCTAATCAAAAATTCGTAGCGACTCTAATGAATTCAAAATGAGTCTTGTGCATATTCTTTTGATACATCTGAATTTGTTGGTACCCTGAACACTGGAGGATATTGCAGCCCCAAACAAATCTTCCAATAACTCATCCATTAACAGGATAAAAAATTTGTCCGGTACAGTTTTCTCATTCAATACACAATAATTCACACAGAGGCGTCGTCTTACATCCTTTTTCTTCACTAATGACACTAAGCTAGAGAAGGAGCTCACACTAGACGGTATGATCTCGGCCTCCAACACCTCTCGGATCCACTCTCGATCTCATCCTTATGTGCCTGGGGGTAGCGATATCGTTGCACACCCCCTATCTAAATATTATTGCATGCTTAAGTCCGCTCCCCATTTCTTAGCCTCGATCCCACGGCTCCAGATCCGCCTGAGGCAATGATGCTGCCCCGATGTCGTGCGAGTTCTTCTAATTGCTAACACTCACGTCCACTCCACACACTGTCACTCGATTCCATGATAGGTGAGTTTCCATGAAACTCCATTATTTTATTCATTTCTTCCAAAGCCGTAAATCTCCTTTCCATGAATGATAACTACCCCTCAAGGGATGAGAAACACACATCCATTTTTTTATTTGATTTTGTTCACTTCTCTTTTTAATTTCTTCCCCAAATCGTCTACTTTTTTTATTGTTGTGACTCCAAAAATGGTTTTCAATTACAAAGGCAGACTCTCTACACTGCAATCCAGCTATTAGCTTCCCTAATCCCCACTAGCTCAATTATAGACTATATCGAGAGGTTCGATCACAAAGGAGATGTCGCAATAGAGAGGGAGACATCGTGATGTCCTCGGTGGCTTCCCAACTATCTTCAAATCACGATTGTATTGAGAGCTACAATCAAAGCAAAAATCATGCATGCGGGTTCAACGCAAAAATCCTGGACGCCACGATCCTCTATCGTTGGCCTCTTTGCTAGCTCGCGATTGTATTGTGAGGTTCGATTGAAGCGTGCGACAGCGAAAGCGATGGAGGAGCTTTTATGTAGTGATCCCATCGGCTTCCCAGCTAGCTCAAATTACGACTTGTTTTGCGACGGCTTCAACGAGTGAAAGAGACACGATCTCATTGTCTTCCCAGAGAACTCGTTACGATCAATCAAGATGGAGACACGTGACCCCGTCTATAGAAGCTTTGATACAAAAATGGGACAAATTTTCACATAAATTAGTGCAAACAAAATAATTTATTTTAATAACACAAAACAACATAACAAATATACGTAAAGATAAGCACCTACAATTCGAGAGGTAGGCAATCTCTACCAAATCCTAATACTAAGACTCAAGACAACAATCTCATCATAAGCCTAACCCTAAACATATTAGCCATATTTATAGCCCACAAAAATAAATAATAAATTACTCAATTGCCCTTTTAGCATTGCGTCTAAAATAAGTTTTCAAATTATTTTGAGAGCTTGATGTCGGTATAACATTTGTAACAGAAAACTACAACATGCAGATGCTAAGCCTTTGTTTCGATGCTAATGATTTGAGCAAAAATTAAAAAAATGTAGCTAAGGATTTCAAATCAATTGTTGTTCATTCACAATCATCCTTAAATTGCTTAAAATTTCCTATATTTCCTACACATTCCTTTAATCCATGTAAGGCCAAAATAAAACAAAAAAAATGTATCGCGTAATTTTTTTTCTTGCAAACAAAAAAAATGTATCGCGTAATTTTTTTTCTTGCAAACAAAAAAAATTTAAGAAATATATAAAAAAAATCAATGTATAAATATAATATATTAGTCCCCATGTGGCAACGATGCATGTGTTGTATTATTCATTATGGACTTATGTCATGTTGTCAAGTAAAATGGATAACTATTTAGTTTGTTAAGTTATTTTTCTAAATTGTTGTGATATATGAACTTCTTTGGTTAAAAAGCCGTTTCAGTTATATGAAAGGGTAAATGACAGCACATACATGATTAGCTATTATAAAATAATATCAACTGTAATAATCTCAATAGTTAATCAATAAGTATGAATTTATTCATAAAATTAAAATTATAGAATAATTTATGCAATAATATAAAAAATAATAATTGAAGAAAAACATTTCATTAAATTCATCCATCAAAAACAAACAACACAATAATTTAAAATTAAACACACAACATGGAATTCTTAGGGTAATATTGAAATGGAACTTTTCCCTTATAAAATAATCTTTGTTTTGAATAAAATTAATCTTTTAGAAAGCATGATTATAATTTTTATAACCCGCATTTCTCAATTTTTGTGCACCTTAACTTTTCTCCACACAATTGACTTAGCTTTTGCCAAACACCTGAAAATTTATTATGTTGTCTTAAAATACTTCAGTTAGCAATAATCGTAAGTAAATGGGGCCTAAAATAAAAAATTAAATATATAATCATGAAAACATCCTACAAAGAGGTGCAAAAACAAACCTGAATGGAGAATGAAATCCCTAAAATATTGTTTGCAAGCCAGTGCTTCCGAGATGCGTACCAAACACAGAAGAAAGTTCCTGGAATAGAGGCTACAATCTGAGACCTGGTAAACTCTACTGAAAAAGCTGCGTCAAAAGAAGAAGAAAATTGCATAATCACATAAGTAAATCCATAGGTCTGTTTCCAAGTAGGATTTAGCAGTTCGGGCACAAATGAAGAAGAAAGGAAGTAGAATAAAAACATTGTTCTGGAAGCTTTCGAAATGCTGTAAGGAGCGATCACCACAAAAGCAATGTAAGTTTAGTCTAACTTGAGAAATTATGACACAAGTTAATAAACAAATAAGCCTGCGCTGCAAATTAAAACCAAATTTAATTGGCTCCAGGTCCTACAATATTTCTGTGGTGAATTGCTTTGAAAATATATAGCATAAAAGCCTACCCAAAAACAATGATTTAGGCTAAGCACACTGCACAAATGCATCTCCCAGTCCACCTCCAAATCCATCAAAGGGGGAACTAGCTTATAGGCTTATCAATTAAAAAAGAAAACCTGGGCAGCATCTCAAGTTCCTCTTACATTTTTCAAACAAGGCATCCTAAAAATGGGAAGGAACTATGACCAACTGAAGTGCGTTTCAAGGTCCATTTGGAAAGGCTGCAGATGCCTGTTAAATTTATTATGACCTTACTGTGGGAAAAATAGAGTCTTGGAAAAGTTGTGTGGAAGTTATAGATTTTTTGCCTCCAAAAAAGCAGACAATAGCTTTCTAATACTAAAACAATCGAACAAATCTAATTGCAAAACTTCTTACCATAATTTTTTTTTTTATAGAAAGAAAAATGCAGCCAAACAAAAGCACATTAATAGTCTATAAAGTAAAACTGTGAAACGCATGTCCCAAGCACACCTTTGGTCATCAACGCTAAAGCTGGACTTGAGAAATAGCTTGATGCATATTTGGAGTTCAAAGCATTATAGCAATGGCCACTTTCTAGACTACAACCTTTTTTATAAGAAAACATGCATATACAATTAAAAAAAATGAAAATAAGAAAGAAGGAAAAAAAAATGAAAATAAGAAAGAAGGAAAAAAAAATGCCCAATAAGAGCGCTTTACAAAAAAAAAGGGGCATGGGTACAGTAAGACCAATCCATTTAGGACTGCAACTTCCTAAGTGTGTGAAGCTATATAAGCCCATATAGGCGATTGTTGTCCTGCCTACCAACATAAATATACGAAAGAATACAGGCCATTAAAGGAAAAAGAAGGTAAACAATAAAAATCACAAGTTGTTTGTCAAAAAAAATGTTTCTAAGATATGAAAATGACTTTTTGAAGTTTCTAAGAAGTGGCAAGCCAAATAATTGCATTTAACACATCCATAAAAAAATTCTTGATCTCATTTGTATGCAAATTAAAAATAATATAAGACAGAATATCATGGTGACAAATAAAACATGATAAAGATATTGCTCAGCATACTTACAATGGAAATATGGAGCATGCCAGACAATGAGGTCATCATTCCAATGTTTTGGAAGAAAACGCTTAATTGAAGGCACAAGAGTAGCGCTGCAAAACCAACATTTAGCTATGGCAACAACAGTTTCCCAAACTAAATGAGTATCTCGTAACAAACTTTTTGATGAGAAAAATAAAAGACATACGAAAAAGCGATGATCCCAAGAACAAAGAAGTAGCCTGTGAGCACAGTGTTGACCAATTCTTTCGAAACAAACTTGAAAAGCAAAAACAATGACAGAAGCATTGCGCTGCCGACAAGGGGGAAGCGCATGGCATGTTCATTGGACATTGTTTCCTGCATGACAAGGTAAAGGAACAAAATAATAAAAGATCTGAAACCAATATATAACTGAAATTTTTTTTATGAAAAGATTAGTGGCACTTACAGATGGCGGTGTTGGCTTGACTGATCTGTAACAGCCAACATACACTGTAAGGCATGCTGTCAATATTACATTTAGATTGGGATCAACCTTAACAAAAAGTGGGGCCAAAGTCAGACCTGAGAGAAAATGAGTAAAATATAAGCTATCAGCACAGATACAATTTGGCCATTAAGTGGAGCGGGTACAATGAAACTGCCATATGAAAGTTATCTTGTGTATACGCGTAAAATTATATTAATGTTTATAAACTCCTAATGTGGAAATTGCAAGGTGATGAAACAGTGATAAGTAAATAGGAAAAATATTCACATATTGGGAATTAAACCACCAAATAAAAACCTGAGAGTTGCTTTGCAGAAAGAATTATAAGACAAAAATGCATAAAACAAATTCCAGGCACAATGAATCGCAATATTTCTTATAAAAAAATCAGACGTATAAGTCATACAATAGTCAAAGGGGAGAGTAACCGTTAAGAGCCGGAAAAACTATATTAGGTGTTGGAGTATCAATTCGATTTTGTAACCAGATCGTCTGTATCATGCAATGAATAGAAAAATACAAAGGATAGCAAAAACACCTTCCAATGAATTTTTTTATCATGATAAGACATGATAAAGTACCATAACAGTTGATTTAGTGGACAACAAAATAAAATATGTGCATTTATCATATTTGAAGTTAATATTAATGTTTATGTAAGCATTGCTAATAGGTTTCTATGGCAACAAAAGATATCCACCCATAATAGAAACACATCGTGGATTAACATTAAGAATGAATTTTAGGAATTTTTCTTGGGAAGTTCTTAAAAAAATGTGTAGGATGATTCCTTCATCTTCATTAGCTAAGTGTTATCATAATTTGGCCTGTCTTACAAACTAACTTTTTCAATATATTTAGCAATTTTAATAATTATAAGCTTCAGTGATATTCAATTTTTGCCATCTTCTTAAAGCACATTTATATTTCTTAATAACACCTTCCAGCTCCTTGCTCCAATATCAGGCATCCTTAGACTTTTAAATTTTCTATGACAATAGTATACTAGAACTAGACATCCTATCTACACAAAATTTTACTCAACTATAGAATCTCAATTCCTTTCGTTACTTATCTTGAAAGATAAATAATTTCTCCCTTTAAATATCGTAACCTTATAATTATTTATCAGTCACGAAGTTTCTTAGCTTTGCCTTAGCGATTCTAAATAGTTCATTTTCCCTTCCTTTGCAACAATCCTATCATAAACATCAAAGTTGAAAATTTTATTTTGCTCGCTACTCTAGGCAATAGTTCAACATTTTTATAATAATTATAAGCTTCCATGCTATTCAATATTTGCCACCTTTTTAAAATGTTTAACTTTTACTTTATAACACTTTGTACCTCATCATTGCACCCGTCCTTCATTAAGGCTTTTTATCAATATATTTTATACTTCAGACTCTCTTAAAACATTTATGACAATATTTTGTATAAACTAATCATTTTATGCACATCAAGTTTGACTCTGCCAAAAAATTTCAATTTGACATTCTTAGCAATTTATCATAAAAGATGAATAATCTCTCAATTTTTAAATTCCAACAACTTTTATTCCCTCCATACATGAAAAGATACCTTAAATTATGTTATTCAGGTGACATTAGTTTTGATTGGTGGAATCCCTTCCAAATTACATGAAAAGTACAAACAATGGAGAAAAAATTTTGAAGATGAGGAGCTTGAAATCTATAAAACAAAAGTTAAATATAAGAAATACAATTTTAGTGAATGTGAAGTTGATAACATGGACAATAGTGTAAGAAGATCAATAGAGAGTTTAGTTAAAGCATCATGAGCATGGTAAATATGAGACGTAATTAGGATATCAATTTTAGAGTGAAATTTTGGTGTATATAGTGAAGAATCACATTGAGAATACTATAAAATAATATGATATGATGAGAACTTGAAGAAAATATTACAAAAATGTAAGTTGATGAGTGGTCTGTAACTAAATATAACTATGGATAAGGAGATTCTAGCAACTAAAAGTATACAAGCAGGTGAGAGAATAATTATGGTAAAAAAAAAGGTTTGGAGTAGAATCTATTGAACGTGAAATAATATAAAAAAAAATAGAGGATTGAAAGATGTACAAATGATTATACTAGATACAATAATAAAGTGGGTAAACAAAATGATTGTAGAAGGGATACACAGAAAAAAATAAATGCTATGGTTTCTTTTTTTTGCATGAGTAAATGGCCATGAGCTCTTCAAAAAGATTTCCATAGCTAATGACATGTATACTAAATAGTTAATTGCACTTTCAAGCTACTAGACAACCTTGTCAATCACCTAATTTAGTTGTACTCTCCGAACATCAACTATTCATCCTCAGCACCTCATTTAGTTTGTTAAAAAACTCAATTTCTACATTATAAAAATGCCTATAAGGTTTTGAAGAGAGCTTAAGACAAAGTGCATTATACCTCTTGTTTGAGTGAGTGATTTCCCAACATAATGAGTGATGGAGTCCCACTAAGTTGAGTGATTGCTCAAAGTAATATATGATGTATTCTACAAATATTTGAATGAGTGAATCCCCATTAATTTAAGATATATTTTTTTTCCTTCCGAACAATAAAATCCCTCTTCCACCTCGACTTTAAATTCTACCTCTTTTTCATCAATTGGTATCAAGCATGTTTTCCCATTTTTATGCTCAAGCAATTTCATAGGTGTCCATCAGCCATGATCAAAGAGGTGCTTCACCATAGATCATCTCAAGGTCAAGTAAATGAAGGAAAAAATGATAAATAGTCTATTGAATAGCAATCGTGCTTCCCAACCACTAGACATTATTGAACAATCACCTCGTCTAATTGTACACGCCAACTATTTTAAACAAGCTACCACATAAGAATGGCTAATGAGTTCAAAATTGATATTAAAAAAGGTTTAGAGATGCAAAGATTATTTAAGGAGCATAAGGATGATAATGCAAGAGATTCCTCTTGTTCGGGTAAGTGATTCCCATCATAGTGGGCAAGCAAATTCCCTTTTGAGTAAATTCCCAATTTAAAATGGGTTAGTGAATAAAGCGAAAGTACCCAGTTTAATATTGGTGAGCAAGTCCCTTTAATTTTGGGTAAGTGAATGTCCGCTCACCTTATGTATTTTTTTTCCATTCATCTTAATGAAATCCCTCTTTCATGTACTTTCAAGTATACTATTCTTTTTAATGCATCATTAACTTAAGTTTATGCCTCATATATCACTGAACAAGATAAAGGAAAAAAAAATCATGGAGTAATAATCACTGTAGATGATTGTAACGGGGCATGTAATTGATTTTGCCTCCTTAATAAAGAACCAGGACATATTATATTAGAACACCAAAGTTTGAGAGTTGCTTGTCAGGTGAAAATTTCTAGGTGGTTAGCCTACTCTCAGAAGAAATCACATTCACGGGAGAAAGATTAAGAAAATTTTTTTTAAGAAAATCATGTAGAAGGCTGAAAACACCTCATATGTGGGTTGCACTGTCGGATTCACGCTCATTAATATAGTATAAACTGAAACATTCTTGTTTCTGAATATTATAGAGCTTACCTAGAAGAGCTAAGTTTGCCGAGCGTTCGTGATTCTTCATCGCGACACAAGAAGCAGCAGATGGAACACCGACGTTGTAGACTTACAAAAATTTCACCAGCTGCAAATTTCCATTAGCAATTAGAGCTTAAACAACAACAGAGACTATGAGCGGGATGAGAGAGCTTATACACCTTAAGCTCCGAAACCCAAAATTATAAAAATAAAAAACAGACAACTACAACAAGTATATCCAGAATATCGTCATCAAGTCTGAAACATAGTATTTTAGAAAATACAGATTAAAAAAAAAACAATTAGCATAGCAGTTTACTTCCTATCGAACCATTCGTAAGCATATCAATATTGAAAGTGACTTATCAACAATCCTTCAAGTACAGAAGTGTATAAAAGAAACAATCCAACAAACAGCAATCCATGTCTCACCCTGATCCCGATCCTTCGCAACGTTTCAGTGACAAATAAAACAAACCCTAAACCCATTATCGGATTCAAATATAACGCAGAAAGATCAGGAAGTAATGACAAAGTGGATGGAAAGGAACGCGGGATGAGAAGAAACTCAAGAGGAGATTGAACGAATACCAAACCTTCACTGTCTTCCTGAAATCGAGATGAGCTTAGATCCCAAAGGACTCGGAGCCGATGAGAAAATTACAGTTACTGTTCTCGGTCTTCAGGCAAACCTGCATCGGTTACTACATAGCCTTTTTGCCGGCCATTTATTTCCAATAAATAAATAAATAAATAAAAATAAAAAAATATTCCTTTCTTATACTTGACAATGGGGCGGTCAACCACACGGGTCATGTCATCATATATCTCATCAACAGCCGACATGACGCCCCATAATTAGTCATCTAAAGGTGCAAACATACATCAGAATGAAATATTTTGTACTTTATTTGTATCAATTTATCTATATAACATTTAATCTTTTCAAACATTTAAACCTCATATAGAATGTGTTTAAACTATGATTGAATCAAAGTTCATATTAGTGTTTGCATGGCTGCTCCAGATCTACCATTCTAAATAAACTTTGAGACTATATTAGTTCAAATGGTATTCAAATGTTATTAAATTTTATTATTTTTGTATTTGTGCACTTGTTTTGGAGTTGTTCAAAAGTATAACAACCCACATGTAAGTTTGATTATATTCATTCAGGAACAGCTTAGCGGCCCCTATCAAAGCAGGTCATCATGACTAGTAAGAACATTTATTAATTTATTATTAAAGAAGGCGCCCCATTCTTGAAACTCAATTTTTTCAGTCATTCATCAATAATGGGCTTCATACTGGCAACAACTAACACTCATATCACAGTGTTTCCATCAAAACACCATAAAATGACATTGTCTAAAGCAAGTTGTACTATGTTGATTATTTTATTGTCTTTTCCCTTATATGTAAAATGGAAGGGAAAAAAGATAGGAAATTAAGCCAAATCACTCTCTTCATTTTTTTCTCTCTCAAAAGTCTTATAACTCAATTTTATGATTTAATCTATTTCTCAAGGCTCTCTCTCAATATCCTCATCAATCTCTCTCTCTCTCTCAATAATTTTCTGTAAAACAATGTCTTCAAAACATTGTATGTGCGTATGAAGAATACGAAACCTTATGTCCTAAAAAAGATTCAACAAATGCTTTAACTAGCAAACACTGTTATATGGATGCATGCAGGTAAAAAAATTGTCATAAGCAGAACCTGAGTTCGTCTGATGTTGTAGAAATAAATAATATATTATAAATTATAATGATAAAATCTACCATAATCATTTGAATCAATTATTTTTTTATCTATTAATCAAACCAAATGTACACTAACAAAAACTATGTTTCTCCACAACCTCTACAAATAATGTAAAAAATCATGAGCTTTTTTACTTACAGAGCACTTTAAGCCAACATATTCACTTATTTGGCATACTAAACAAACATATAATTAGAGGAGATGGAGAGAGAGAGAGACTAATGATGAGAAACTCTAATCTTCTTCCTCAACAGAGCACTCCTTGGCTCCTCATCCTCCGGCGGCAAATTCAAGTCAAAACCACAGCCGTTGACCGAAATATCAGAATACGATGGCGGCGGCGGCGGCGCCGGCTCCCAATAATGCAGTCGCTTATGTCCCCCGAGGGCCTGACCTGTCGGAAACCTCCTAAAACACAGAGAGCACTGGTGAGGTCCACTTCCATTCGACCCGCCAGCAGACGACCACCGGCGTTCCTCCCCTCCCGTCACGGCGGCTCTCCGGTGGCTGGACTTATGCCCGCCGAGCGCTTGATAGGAAGAAAACGACTTTCCGCATACAGAGCAACGGTACAGAAGATGAGGAGGTTGATTCGTTACATAGCCTTCACCGCCGGGGAGATCCTCTGCTGTCGGCTGTGGCGGCAGCGGGTGGTTGGGGGAGGGGGAGGGGGAGGGGGAGAGGAGAGGGAAGAAAAAGAAGCTTGAGAGTGCTTCTGTTGCCATGTTTGAGATTGATTGAGGAGTGAGGGGGATTCGATGTGAGGTGTTTGGGGTTTTATATGCAGAGAGAGAGAGAGCGGCTAGGGAGGAAAGGGTAGAGCTTTGGTGGGCTATAGATTAGAAGGTTCGCCGGAGAACGAGACCAGTGTGGCTGAGGAAGACATGGTAGTTGGGGAATGGGGGGAAAATTACATAAATAACCCCCGATACTTATGAATCACACCCAAAATTTCATTTTGACATGGATCTCACTTTAATAGATCTGACTATTAAAAGATGATAAATATTATATTTTATGTGATAATTATAATTATGAAAATTTTAATGTAGATATATGTAAATATAAAAGTATAGGATATATTATTAATATAAGTGAAATGCATATTTTTATGAATATTTTTTAATGTCAAACTGTTCTAAATATAAAGAGTGGCTTTTACATACAAATCATTCAAAACATTGAATATAACATATTAACTATATAAAATTTAAATATAATATTCTAATCACAAAAAATTCTCACAATAAAAGAGAAAAAAATTTGCTTACGTAAGACGTATGCAGAGCCGCGTACGTCTGTAACCTGCAAACATGTTACCGGGAGGATTTTAGGAGATTATAACCGCCTTATACCCCATGTAACCTCTCTGTAACCTATCTGTATCTTCTAATAAGTTCTGCGCTTTTGTTTTCATATACAAGTAGTTTACAAGGAGATTACAGCGGGTATAACGCGGTTACAACCTCTCAAAATCCTCTCTGTAACCTATTTGCAGGTTACAGACGTACGCAGCTCTGCGTTCGTCTTATGCACGCAAATTTTTTCCCAATAAAAGAGGGTGGTTGAAGGTTAAAATGTTACATTTAAAGTTTGAGTGGTTAAATGTCATATTTAATATTTTGGGAGGTTAGATGTATAAATTTATGAGAATCGTGCGGTATGTAAGTAAAATTTATTAAATTTCATTAAACAATGTTTATTCAAAATAAAATTTTGAATTAACCAGTTTTAGCATTACTAATTTATTTATTAAAATGTGTTTATAAATGTTAGTTTTTTTCAGTTAATTTTATCACAAAATTTTTATATATTATAAATATTTTAATATTATATTAAATACAAAAATAATATATTATATGAATTTATATATAAATTTAAATTGATATGGCTTGGTGTGGTCACACATATGGCTGTCAAAACGGCTCGTTGTTCGCGAACAGGTCGTGTTCGGATTGTTAAGAGACTCGTGTTCGGCTCGTTCGATAAGTTAACGAGCCGTACACGAGCAACACAAATAAATATTTGGTCGTTTGTGTTCGGCTCGTTTTGGCTCGAAATACTACTAATCAATTAAAAATTAGTAATAATTTTAAAAAAATAATTAAATACAAGGCTACAAAGATTTATAATCAATTAAAAGTAAAAATTAAGAAAATAGAATAAAATTTATTAAATTAGATTCAAATGATGTTTTAATTCTTGCCCCAATCCTTAACATCTTATGACTACGTGATTATTATTGTCAAAATAATTACTTGTTCATGAACAGCTCGTTTTTCGGCTCGCTAAGCAAACAAGCCGAACACGAACACACTTTTTGAGCTCGAAATATAAACGGGCCGAACACGAGCTGGCCTCAGCTATTGTTCGGCTCATCTACACCCCCAGTCACACACTAATAGAAAACCTGAATTTTTTTTTTAATAATATTTGATGTATTTAGGGACAGTAAAGTAAACTTTTTAATAAAATTAGGTCAAGAAGAGAAGACCGAGAAGACCGTCGGTCAAAAGCACGTGCGGTTTGATCTGCATTCCCTCCCCACGTGTCTTATAATTGTCGCAGCAGTCAAAGATGACAGCCCAGCCCTTTGGGCTTTCTGGGGCTTGGTCCGAGATACAGCCCAGTACGGGACCACTATCTTAATTGCTAAAAATAGGAAATCGAAATTTACGGGCATACCACCCAACTCTAATGACAAATCCAACGGTTGATATTTAATATTTACATTTATAATATTTTCACTAAAAAAAATCATTTATAACCATTAATAATATGAAATTTTAGGGGTTAGATATGTAAATACAAATTCAACAGAAAAGTCAAATAAGAATTTTCGCCACATTATTAATTTGAAATAATATAATTGCGAAATAACATAATCATATATTATTTTTTTATTAGAGCAGGTATTACCAAGTACAAGAAAATAATTCGGTATAATAAATAATATTATTTAAATTATTATTTACTATATGGCCGTCAGCACTGGTTGACTAAAATTCTTCCTCTACTGGGTAGTTTCCACGTGATTTGACTCGTAGATGTGCACAAAGCCAATGTTTATACAAAAATTATTCCCATCTATATGGAAAAAATATTACAGCAGGACTCCGTACGTAACCGAACTCCGCACGTGCGGAGTCGAAAACACAGAACACAATAACACGAGAATATTCCCCTCGTGTTATTGTATTTTATTTATGTGTTATTATATTCTAAGAATATTCCTGGTGTTATAATAACACAATAACACATCAACAACACTTGAATAACATAATAACACCTAAATAACATAGGGGAATATTTTCTCTTATTATCATACCGATTTTTTTTTTCTGTATGTATGTGTGGTGTGGCGTGATTTCATTGAACTTCGCACTTAACTCTATGTGCAGAGTCCTAATGTAATATTTTTTCATCTATATGACCATTGAATTATCTCTCTCCCCCCAATCCAAATACTTATTTATTTATTAATTTATGATAAATTTACATATATACCATATCATTCTTATAACTAGCCCAAAAATAAAATTAAAAAAAAATCTTGCATCAAGATTGTAAGATATAAAATGGATAGAGGGATGATGATTAGTTTGATTGCATCAAGATTCACAAAAACACATACATTGAGTATAGATCACATGACAATCAAAGAGAATCCAATGGTACCATTTGAATCTTTGATTGCACCAATCTTGAAGCTAAAAGCATCCATCGATCCGTTCATTATTGTAAGGGGCATCATGATTTTTGATGCACCAAACTATTTTCTTTCTTCAATATGATGATCTTAGCTGCAACAAAATCATAAATCAAATTATTTTAAGGAAGCAGATTTACAAAAATAAGGGAAGATTTACACACATTCCACTTAATTCCTATGCATTTACATATCAAACCCCCTAAACTTCAATTTTTTCATATATGCTACATTACCTATGCATGAATAAGCTAAAACAATAGTATTTTTTATGTGACATGAAATATTTGGATGGTAGAAATATAAAAACTAAAGTTTACGAGTTAGATAAGTAAATACATAGGAATTGGGTGCTATGCACGCAAATGCACAAAAAAGGGGGGCATTTACATACATCCCACACAATTACTAAGTATTTACATATCAAACATCCAAACATTCAAATTCACATATATACCACTCAAATCTGTAGGATCACACCTTTTTATATTTATACAGAGGCTCATGACACTAGAGAGTGTAAATATCAAAATTTGGGTATCAGATATGTAAAAACATATGAATTATGTGGTATATATGTAAAGCTTCTGAGAGAAAATGATGAGCACCTTGTGGGCTGCTAAAATTAAAAGCAAGCAACTCCCAGGGATCAATTAGCTGAAGGCTGAGAACAAACTCTAGTTTTAACTGGCATGCAATACAAAAAGAACTGCAAAGATAAATAACATTGTTAGAATCTGAAGAAAAAAGACATTTTTAAAAAATGGTGAGTTATTTGAAGAATTAAACAGCTAATTATGGGGGGAAAAAAAAAACAACGAAGACTATGGGGGGTGATTGGTGTGCAAATGTAGGTAATATTGCAAATAGTATTCATAAGAGTTTAAGGGCCCGTTTGGGGCAGCTTATAAAGACGGCGTTTTCAAAACGCTGTCATGCTGTTTGATTAGTGTGTTCGGAGAACTTACTAAACAACACCATTTTCATTTATTTAATAGAAGGGGCCGAGGGATAGACCCTGCAGCCTGTGTCTTGAAGAGGCGTTTCCTCCCGTGCCTTTCAGTCTCCTTCCTTGCTCGACGGGATCCCCAAACCTTGCACGATCGCAAATCCTCCCTGTTCGAACCTAGCCGGCGACCTTCCTCCTCCTGGTCTTCGCACACCACCGCTTCTTCCTCCTCTCTGTTGCCACGATTCCCCTCTCTGCCCGAGTCGCCTCTTCTCATGTCACACGAACCAAATGCTGAAGGCCTGTGCTAATCTTGGTCGTTCCTATGTGCCCTAACCTCCTTGCACTGATCCCTAGCCTGCGCGAGGAACGAAGACTCTTCTCAATCACGCGAATTCCTTTGCCCTTCCTCTGCAAACCTCGAAGCTGAAGTCCACGATTTTAAAGATCTCTCTTCTGCCCAAACCCGGTTTGCCTCTCTTGAATCCGCTTGAAGGGGCTGTAAACCGATCCACTCTCGATCCTAACCTCAAAACCCAGGCTTCTTTATTGTTTAGAAGGGCACATGGAAAATTTTTTTTTCTTATGGTTTTAACTGATGATGCCATGCAATTTCTATCATGATGTACATCAGTTTCTTGCCTTTCAATTATTATCAGCAGCAAGATCATTGCAGCATTGGTGATAGTATGTCACTATAATTAAATTATTTTGGTTTCATTCTGTTATTCATTAGGGGCGTTGACTAGAATTGGAGAATAATTTAGTGTGCTTTCATTCCAATCTGTGCATAATTTATACATTCTCAATAGAAATTCTAATTAAAAACTTCGAAAATTAGAGAACAAAAATAACCTAAGAAAATTACAATATTCCCATGAATTGGTGAACCGCCAGCAAGGATTCTATGGATCTGTGAGGTGGTATTTTCAAGGAAGAAAGAGGATAGAAATCTTTTTTATTAAGCTTGATACTCACTGTTAAGTGTGGACTGTTTCATCTTTTTTTTTACTGTTCTATATTAGTTTTTATTTTATGCAGTATCAAATATATTGTCAAGACATTTCAGTTACAAACATAATTACTCAACAGAGGCAGAGTGATCATTTATATAACAATCACAAATCAATTGTTTTCAAACATCTGCCCTAAACAACCAGCCAGCTTATCAAGATAAACTACAGCTGCCCCAAACAAACCCTAAATGTAATAGGGGTGGCTTGAGCTTGAACATAAAGTCTACAAATTCAAGTTGGCTCAAGAGTTAGCTTATTCATTATCAATTAGAGAAAATAATATTAATTTAAGCTGCTGATATATAGAATGAAAAATAAGACAAACAATTACAAGATAATTAATAAGAAAGTACTTTATATAAAAGATAAAATATAAATTTTTTAAATATATTGTTTTAATAATTTAAAGATAAAATCTTGAAATTTAAGATATTTATAGCATATTTGTTCAGTTGAGTCAGGGTTGGCTTGAGCTTGGTTTGTTAGCTCATGGAGCTCAGCTCGAAAGCCATTTATCGAGCCGAGCTTGATCTGGCACACAAGTCTTATAGCTCAGTGACAGCATCGAATCAAGTCCAGTTAACTAAGGGAATCAATTTGATGTCCTGAGCTTTGAGTGAGAATGGCGTTTATGCTGCTCCCAGCAGCGTCCAACCATGGTCATGTGATGCCCTGCCGGTGCTTCTTCAAGGCAGATTAAAGGAAAAGTAGCAGGGTACTAAAACAAATTTGTCTAAATTGTTCAGAAGAAGGTGCTCTCTTTAAGGCCTAAATGGTTAAAATAAGAGAAAGTAACCTATTTACCACATTATTGTATATTTACATTTCTAACACCTAAATTTTTATATTTACAACTATAACAATTTGTTGTCATAAACATATGCATAAAAAGGTGTATTTGACTTTCAGAAAGTTAAGCATAGGGGTATTTGTCAAAGATTTGGATGTTGTCTATGCAATTAAAGCTGTTCAGGCGTTACATATGTAAATACATAAGAATTGTGTGATATGTACGTAAAAGCCCCTTAAAATGAATAGAAAACCGAGGTACGTAAAAGCCCCTTAAAATGAATAGAAAACGGAGGGCAGCAGATTAGTTATTCCTTGTACTAATGGAAACATACCCAGCTGTGGAATTTTGAAACTGTTGGCGTTCCTGCGGTTTTGATTGGCCTACTAATGGTGAGCTTCTTTAGTCCTGACTGATCATATATTGGTGCCGACTGATTGAGATGATTTGGTTGACCCCTTAACAGGCCTCGAGTAACCACACCGAATCCACTTAACTGACCTCGATTGCTCCCAAGTAGGTCCAGTTCAATGCCAAATGACTTGGCTGAGATAAGTGGGCCCAAAGTTGACTATATGGCTTTAATTGGGCATTGCTAGGTCAATTAGCCCTTCCAGCGTTGTAGTTTAGGCCAGAATTAATAAAATAGTTCTAGATGAAGCCATAGTGGTGGATTAGGGGTGTAACGAGTCTGAGTCGAGTTCGAGTAGCATTAAACTCAAGCTTGACTCGTGAAATGTATGCTTGGCTCAAGCTTGAGCTCAAACTCGGTCTGTAGCAGTTTTGCTGTCAAAAGCTCAATTTTGAAAGCGGCTAGCAGTGATTCGACCAGGCAAGAGACGCAAGATTGCAAAGAATAGCAGAAAACGCCAGGGATTGCGAGTAATGATATTGAATAATGGAATAATTGATATAATCAAATTGATTAAGCGAATGCTCGAGTCTAGACAAGCTAAGCTCAAGGTTGAGGTCATATGATAAGCGAACTTGAGTCTGAGCTCAAACTCGAGCTAGCAGGCTTGGCTCACTTTTACCCCTAGTGTTGATGCTGGCTTGGCTATTACGTTTTTTTCTCCCTAGTTGAAATTACCATAATCTGAATTCTAAATGCATTTGTCCACGTGTCCAATTTTGAATGCCCTTGAATGATTCTAGCATTCAAATTTTAAGTGCACTCATCGAGATTGTTGAGGTAGACCAATATGATAAAGGGTGATTGAAAAAAAAAACCCTTCCTCTAAGCAAAAATGGATAGTTAACCCACCAGCTTGGCAAGAACTTTAGTCTTATGACACCGAGTTTGCCCAAGCAATTCAAGCAAAGGTCCTAGAGCTCTCCCAAAAGCTAAACTTTTTGGTGTAGGTTGCGGTGCACGCTATGGCTCTCATTCTTTGGCTTAAGAGAGTCTCTTTTTAGGTACACCTTAGCACAAAAGCTCGTACGATATTATAGTTAAATTTTAAAAGGCATCTAAGTACATTGATGCCAAAGAGATCATAGCTCTCACCTCTCCTTAACATTCCTTCTCCCCTTGAACAACCCTAAGAGAGAAGAGTTGATTAGCCAACTAAGTTATGTTAATCATCCTTGCCAAGTTCGATCAAACCACAAAAAACATATAGTTAGTACAGAAGAAGCCACCATAACAACCGATACTTCTCTGACATAACCACAATAGGCTCAATCTTCCTATAGCCCTACCATCTCCATTAAGCAAAATAAAGACTACTTCAAGCAGCTTGCCCTACGGAAGGAACCAACATACGAGAAAGTGAAATGCAATGTCTCTAATAATGACAATCATGGCCATGACGCTTATTAGTGCCATGTCCTCGAAACCATTGCCGAAAAAATAATCACTGAAAAGCACAGATGGAAGTTCCTCATCATTGATCGCTACGCATCAATGCCAATACTCACAAGCACATCGACATCAACAACACGCATTCAAATTGACTCTCATGGCCTGAGAAGTTCAAATAATTGGTTGTGTCATCAAATAGAAAATAACTTACATCATGTAGCTAACCATGATGTAAATGTTGTTTTTTCACCCTTTAATATTGAGTTTCTTTGAATCTTTCTAAAAGGTAAATATCTTTCAAGATGTGCTCATTTTTAAGATCATTATCAATCACTATGAAGTACCCCAAACACCAGTCAGCATAGAAATTCAATCAATATCATCTTCCTCCACCAACCAAATAAGCTCAGCCAATCTAGTTGGACTTATTTGCATCATCTCTTGGTTGTGAGAATTGAGTAACCCTCTCTTCAAGGCAGTACACTGAAGCAAGGAGTTCAACTAGACTCCTAAGTGTAAAATGGCATTGCAAACAATTATACAAACTTAAAAAAAAAGTTTCATAAAAGTTAAATGATACATAATTACCAACATTATATGTACATCTTTGAATATATTCTCTTATTATAATGTAATCTCATAGTTTCAAACTTCATAACTCAAGGAATCATTAATAGAGACTAATATAAGACGCATCGGATTAAACTATCTAAAAATATTTTTAGTTTTCACCGTGATCATTTAGCCTTAGAGGGACTAAAAATAAAACACACCAGATAGATACTCAGTGCTATAAGAATATATATATAAGTAGTGTTTTGGCCGCCCTAGATATACCACAAAGCATGCTAATCCATCAGACCTAAAAACAAATAAAAAAAGTGTACGAACCTTATCTCTCTTTATCTTTAGATAATAAATTTTAATGGGGCTAGTCAGCATGGCAATAAGGATAAATAAAAGTAGTTAACTTTAATTATACTTTTAATTACATCAATGGTATAGTGCCCCCTTTTTCTCTTTATCCTGCTTCCTCTCCATCAATGTTGCAAACTTTTTATCCCACAGCATGCCTAACAAGGTCGCGTTTTTTTTAAATAACAAATGCGCTGCCATAGGAAAAAGGGGTATTTACATGGATAACACCAAATTCATGTGAAATTACAAATCAACACCTAAACTTTACTTGTAACATTTATACCACCCAATTCTTTCATATCACATAAAAATACCACTTTTCAAACATATGTGAGATGGCATATATGTTAAAATGAAATTTAGATGTAAGATATGTAAATAAATAGAAATTAAGTGGTTCAGAAACTTGGTCTAAATTAAATTCATTTTGACCAAATTTCAGATTTTGGGAATCTTAACATGTGAA